>WOAB01000744.1:0-284389 GCA_027886185.1 Rheum nobile | reverse complement strand
AGACGACAGCCAGGTTCGAAAGAAGAAGAAGCAGGAGACGAAGTGCAGGAGAAGGCGGAAAAACTTCTAACAGTTCCATAGGGAAAAAACTGTGAAGGGCAGGTCGAGGCCAAAAGCGAAACCAGTAGAGGGGAATAAACCCTTAATCTTTAAAGAGGATTAAGTTGTCTAAATTTTTTTGTTTAGGGCTTAGCGTATTTTTCAATTGTCCTGTCACCCATCTGAAATGGTTTACTTCTTTATCAGGAGTGTTTTTTTAGGGTTTTTATGTTTTTTTATCTGTCGTCTGAGGCTTCTGAAATGGTTCATTGCGTTTTGTTTATGGTTATTTTTCATTTGGCTTGCATATTAGGTACAGTTATTCAGAGGTGAACTTTCTACGGCAGAATAACATCACTTAGGTTCACTTTGTTCTGAGATTGAAAACAAGTTGACACATGTGGATTGGCCAACGGTTTTGGATGGCCGTTTGGAAAAGTTTTGAAAATGTTGCAGCAAGTATCATTTTCTTCACAGACATGCATGCATTTCTATTAAGCAACTTGAAACAAAAAAGAAGTGGGAGTCTTGGTATGAGGTGGCAGGAAAGAGTTGAGGTTTTTGATTAAGGAGTTCTCTCTCATACTGGACTGAATTGTGGTGAACTTCCATTTGCGGATACTAAAGTAGACGGGCTAGTAATAGAGCGATTTTTGGTAGTCCTGGTGTCCTAAGACGACCATACAAGATGTTTACAACAGATTTAAAGAACATCGTGAATTGGACAACTACAAAATGAAATTGGCACTGTTGTTGATAGTGTGAAGGTCTGTTGCTGGGAGGGGATAAGAAGAGGCTAGTGAACTGCGGCATGTTAGGCTGCTGGAGATTTGGATTACTTTTGGGATTATCCATGGGGAAGGGTTGCTTATGAAGAGCTTCACAAGTCATTGACCACATCATTGGCCAAAAGGATGCAAACAGTAGAGAAGCACAGCTACTCTCCGACGACACCCAAGAATCCATATTCCATTCAAGGCATGCCAGTTGTGTTCCAGGTAGATTTATTGCTTCAAATATTATTACTTTATGCTATACTATGACAGGATATTTGAGTACTGGGTGACAGGATCGTGGTGAATATGCAGGAAGTTTTTCTTGTTTGATTGACACTACATAGTAGTATTCCAACATACTTTTATTTGCATTACAGATTGTTTTACGGTGACCTGATCTAAATTTTAATGGTTGAAATATGAATTACTGAATGTGTTTTATTTGCAGCATAGTAGTATACTTTATGCTATACTATGACAGGATATTTGAGTACAGGGCGACAGGATAATGGTGAATGCAGGAATTTTTCTTGTTTGATTGACACTACATATTAGTTTTCCAACATACTTTTATTTGCATTCCAGATTGTTTTAGGGTGACCTGATCTAAACTTGTAATGGTTGAAATATGAATTACTGAATGTGCTTTATGTGCAGCATAATAGTATACTTTATGTATACTATGACAGGATATTTGAGTACAGGGCGACAGGATCGTGGTGAATATGCAGAAGTTTTTCTTGTTTGATTGACACTACATAGTAGTTTTCCAACATACTTTTATTGCATTCCAGATGTTTTAGGGTGACCTGATCTAAATTTGTAATGGCTGAATATGAATTACTGAATGTGTTTTATTTGCAGCATAGTAGTAGACTTTATGCTAATACTATGACAGGATATTTGAGTACTGGGTGACAGGATCGTGGTGAATATGCAGGAAGTTTTTCTTGTTTGATTAACACTACATAGTAGTTTTCCAATATACTTTTATTTGCATTCCAGATTGTGTTAGGGTGACCTAATCTAAATTTGTAATGGTTGAAATATGAATTACTGGATTGTGTTTTATTTGCAGGCATAGTAGTATACCTTTAGCTATACTATGACATGATATTTGTAGTACTTGGTGACAGATCGTGGTGAATAGCAGGAAGTTTTTCTTGTTTGATTGACACTATATAGTAGGTTTCCCAACATACTTTTATTTGCATTCCAGATTGTGTTATGGGTGACCTGATCTAAATTTGTAATGGTTGAAATATGAATTACTGAATGTGTTTTATTTGCAGCATAGTAGTATACTTTATGCTATACTATGAACAGGATATTTGAGTACAGGGAGATAGGATCTTGGTGAATATGCAGGAAGTTTTTCTTGTTTGATTGACACTACATAGTAGTTTCCAACATACTTTATTTGCATTCCAGATTGTTTTAGGTGACCTGATCTAAATTTGTAATGGTTGAACATATGAATTACTGAATGTGTTTTATTTGCAGCATAGTAGTATATTTTATGCTATACTATGACAGGATATTTGAGTACAAGGGCGACAGGATCGTGGTGAATATGCAGGAAGTTTTTTCTTGTTTGATTGACACTACATAGTAGTTTTCCAACATACTTTTATTTGCATTCCAGATTGTTTTAGGGTGACCTGATCTAAATTTGTAATGGTTGAAATATGAATTACTGAATGTGTTTTATTTACAGCATAGTAGTATACTTATACTTTATGACTATACTATGACAGGATATTAAGTACTGGGCGACAGGATCGTGGTGAATATGCAGGAAGTTTTTGCTTGTTTGATTGACACTACTAGTAGTTTTCCAACATACTTTTATTTGCATTCCAGATTGTTTAGGGTGACCTGATCTAAATTGTAATGGTTGAAATCATGATTACTGAATGTGTTTTATTTGCAGCATAGTAGTATACTTTATGCTTCTACTATGACAGGATATTTGAGTACAGGACGACAGGATCGTGGTGAATATGCAGGAAGTGTTTCTTGTTTGATTGACACTACATATTAGTTTTCCACATACTTTTATTTGCATTCCAGATTGTTTTAGGGTGACCTAATCTAATTTGTAATGGTTGAATATGAATTACTGAAGTGGTTTATTTGCAGCATAGTAGTATAGTTATGCTATACTATGACAGGATATTGAGTACAGGGCGACGGATCGTGGTGAATATGCAGGAAGTTTTTTCTTGTTTGATTGACACTACATAGTAGTTTTCCAACATACTTTTATTTGCATTCCAGATTGTTTAGGGTGACCTGATCTAAATTTGTATGGTTGAAATATGAATTACTGAATGTGTTTATTTGCATCATAGTAGTATACTTTATGCTATACTATGACAGGATATTTGAGTACTGGTTGACAAGGATCGTGGTGAATATGCAGGAAGTTTTGTCTTGTTTGATTGACTACTACGTAGTAGTTTTCCAACATACTTTATTTGCATTCCAGATTGTTTTAGGGTGACTTGATCTAAATTTGTTAATGGTGAAATATGAATACTGAATGTGTTTTATTTGCAGCATAGTAGTATACTTTATGCTATACTATGACAGGATATTTGAGTACTGGGCGATAGGATCGTGGTGAATATGCAGGAAGTTTTTCTTGTTTGATTGACACTACATAGTAGTTTCCAACATACTTTTATTTGCATTCAGATTATTTTAGGGTGACCTGATCTAAATTGTATGGTTGAAATATGAATTACTGAATGTATTTTATTTGCACATAGTAGTATACTTTCTGCTATACTATGACAGGATATTTGAGTACATGGTGACTGGATAATGGTGAATATGCAGGAAGTTTTTCTTGTTTAATTGACACTACATAGTAGTATTCCAACATATTTTTATTTGCATTCCAGATTGTTTTAGGGTGACCTGATCTAAATTATAGGGTAACAGGATAAAATGAAATAATGTATCTTAATTTGCTAATTCTCAAACCGCTTGTTATTGTAGATATGGGTATGGGAAGCTGTGCCAACATTTGGTCTCCAATTTGCATCAAAGTTGAGTGAATCTGCAATGCCTCGAGATCTTCGTTGGTTTTCAGATGACGCCCCTGAACATGGAGTGTTGGAGTTGTCTTTGGCTGATCCTACACATGTGGTTAAGCCCATTCTTATTCCCGATGAGATGAGGTGGATAAGTTGTCCGACTGCTACTATGTTGTTGAATTTGATGACCCGCATTGTGATAAAATTGTGAAGGAAGCAATGAAGGGTTTGAAAAAGAAGGGGAAGGGGAAGCAAGGAAAAGATGGAGTGAGCTCGAGTAATGCATCTGTGCAGTCATCAGAGGTGATAAGTCAGATGTTCAGAATGATGAAGAGGTTGGAAAAAGGAGTGCTTGACAGGATGAGAAGGCTGGAAAAGTTGGTATCAAAGGAGGAGGTGCCTAAGCTCAAGAGTACTGGGAAATCAAAGAATTATTTGGATGAGGATGAATCCTATGGTAAGTCTGATGAGGAAGAGGAGGATGTTTATAAGGATGATGAGGTGGAGGATAAGGAGGTTGAGGGTGTTTTATCTAAGAGTGATGAGGTTGAGAGTGAGGATAATGATGATGATGATGATGATGATGATGATGATGAATCTGGTGATGGTAATGAGGCTAATCACAATGAAGAACTTCGACAGGGTGACAAACCGAAGGAGGATGACAAGGTAGATGTTTCTGATGAGGAGGAAGTTTCTGATGAGGATAATGAGACTGATGGTGAGGAAGTTAAGGAGGCTGTGGTGGAGAAGGCTGCGGTGGAGAAGGTAGAGGCTGAGGTTCAGGAGGCTGCGGTGGAGAAGGTAAAGGCTGAAGGAAAAGAGGTATGAAAATTATCAAATTTTCATCACTACTATGACATTATTATTTGTACGAATTGACAAGATTTCTAGTGTGTGAGTTTTTATGTTTACAAGAAAAGGCTGGCATGGTGATAGGATTTGTACGCATGCATGACATGGTTATTATGATTGCAGGATTTTGATAATTCCATTGAGGCTAACAATGATGTTGAGGGTGCGTATGGTGTTATGGCCCTTGTCAAAGACATAAATGAAAATGCTGGCGTTGGTGAAAAGGACCAGGAGCAGGATTTTACTAACGACATTGAAGGAGCACCGGAGGCTACCCAAGATGAGGTAGAGGAAAGAGAGAAACCTCTTTCAGTGCTAGCCGCTGTGGTTGCTGCATCCAAGAAGGCGAAACCCAGAAATAAACGAGAGCAGTATCTCCAACCGAGGAGGGTTCTTCCTAGTCGTATGGTGAAGCCATCCGCTAAAAAACTAACACCTTACACAGATGAGAAAAAGGGGAAAATTGTGAAGAAGATAACCAAGAATTCACAGGTGAAGGAGATGACTGCTTTGCTGGAATGGATGAATGATGAAAGGTTAGTATCTCACGGATTTAATAATGTTCAACTATCTTTCATGGATTGAATTACGCCTTCTTTGTTTTTCAGCTCTAAGCCAATAGTTGGACTGTGTGGTGAAGAGATGGACAAGGACTGGTTTGGCCTACTACTGGAACCAAAAGCTTGGCTGGAAGATGGTGTAAGCTATTTAATTATGATGTCAACTTAGTTTACTGTTGGGATTTATTGCAATGCCTGACAGGATGAATTATATTTTTTTGAAGCAAATCGATGAAGTTTGTTGTTATATCCGTAAGGCGCTTTTGGAGTCCGAAGTTAAAAGCAAGGCCACAATATTGGACGTTTTCTGGACTGCTGATTATACGGATGCATATAGAGACTATATCAAAAATGACTGCGATGTTCCACCTGCATCTGAACGTGCACTCGCATACTTTAGGGGAGATCGGCCTAAACCTTATGGGTCCAGTTGGGATGATCTGGACTTCATTTATTTCCCCCTCAACATCGATAACAATCATTGGGTGGCTGTTGAGATCGATCTGCAGCAATGGCAGGCAAATGTATATGATTGTAATGTGGATTTGAACCCTAACTTGGCCATAGAGAACTGGGTGCATGGGATTTGTCGGTTTCTTCCTCACTTCATGACACAGTACCCCCCGCTTGCCAAGAAATTTGAACATCGGGGTACTCAAGAGATTAAATTTGAGAGAATTCAAGGACTGAAGCAGAACAAGCGTGGGTAAGTCAAAATATCAATCCCCTTACGAAATTTATTACATACTTCATCTGAGTAACAAAGTGCATATTGTGTTCGTAGTCATGACTGTGGGATATACACTCTGAAACACATGGAGTTGCTAAGTGCTGGTTGGAAAAATCTGAACGTTGTGGCAGACAAATTTATTGACGGCTTCAGGAGCGACATGGCTCACAACGTGTTTGACGGGGTCTGGAGGTCGAGCCTAACGAAGTGCATCATTTAGATTACATGCAATGTTATTTGGATATTTGGATTGGATATTTGGATTACATACAATGTTATGACTACTTCAACTTGTTTAGATTGCATACCAACTGTTTCTGTATCCTGTCAATCTTGTCAACCGTCATGATATTATCATTAACTGCCCCCAACGCCATTGACTGACAATAAAAAATTAGTCAACCGTCATGAAATTATCATTAATTGCCCACCAACTTCCGTCAATCAGTGACAGGATATTAACCCAATTAATTAAATTAAGCACCCTCATAAATGTAACCCTAACTGCCACCAACCCAAATACCTCTTTATATACCCCCTCATACGAAACCATATTTCCTCATCCACAATCCGCTCCAAAACTTCTTCCACTTCCTCACCCTAAAAACTCTAATTTCCCTTCTCTTGTTTCGTTTGTTTCCATGGCTTATGAGCCTAACGACTATTAATGGGGCCTTAACGATCACATGGTTTACACAACTGTCCATACCGGTGGGAGACTCATCCCTTCAAGGGGAAAAAATGCCAGGATTTCAAGCCATGTCTACCAAGGTGGGAGGACCCAAAACTGGAGGCCCTCGGCTGATATGGTACAGGATATCCATTGGTTGCTCAACCAACTATTTCGTTTTAACGATTACGAACAGGACACCGCTTACTTCTTCGATGTTGTGCCCCCCCATGGCGGGCCTGGTACCTTGAGGGCCTTACAGCGCCGCGGAGACGCCGTCGCCCTTGCCGCCCAAGGTAGATCCGTTGCCTTCATAAACATATATGTCGTCACTGGAGATGTTGTTGATGAACTTCCGCAGCACGACGGCCCAAAATCATCTGTCTCCTCCACACATATTTAGTATCTGATAAAGTAATCGAGGTTATGAAGTCTGTTGTTTTATGATAGGTATGTCAAGTAGGAGAAGGATAATGTCATATAGTGACTATATATAGTCAGTAGGTTATGGTATAGTATGTTATGGTAATGTCGCATGAATTAATATGTTATGTCAAGTAGGAAGATGATAATGTCATATTATGTAATTATGTTTTATATAATATAGTATTTTATGGTAATGTCTTATTATGTAATTCTGTTTTTCCTGTGTATTATTCAGATACCACTCATGTCGGTCTGTTGGTTATTTGAAGTCATGATAAATATGGAAGAATAATAAGTGGGAAGAAGTGTTAGGTACAGAATGGAGTGAAAGTTCTTTCATATAAATATAACCAAAAGTAGTCAATATTGACAATGTCGGGATATATATATATAACGATGACAGGATAATATTACATTAACATACGGATGCATATTAACAAAATACATACCATTTATACGAAAAGTAATATGAGTGGTAAGAGATCCTTCATCCATGTGGAACTCTTACTACACATATTAACAAAATAGTAACACAATTAACGGCATCATGGGCCGGCTTAGGGGTTAGGACAGTTTCGTGAGTTATGGCCAACAGCACCACAACTTCCACACCTTCTCCTCGGGCCCCTGTATTCTCCCCGTGACGGGATCCTTTTCTTCCTTGGTCTTCCGGATTTCCTCCTAACAACCGGGGGCAAACATGCTCTATTCAAGACCGTGTCACAAACTTCCCAACGCTCAAATGCAGGAACTGGATATATAGTTTCCTTGTACACTTCCTTCCACATTTCAGCAGTAAAGAAGGGATGAACAAGAGTGACAGGATCCACACCACAATCCTTCACGGCCGCTATAGCATGCGCACAGGGAATTTGGTCAACTTGGAAGACGTTGCAGTAGCAGGTTCGAGCATGCAGATTTACCAAGACTGTAGTTCCATTGGCATGCACTTGAAACTCATATTGATTTAGCCTACTCACAACCATTGTCAACGATTTCAAATAATTACCTTCTAGCTCAGTACAAACTGTCGAGGTCAAAATATCCACATGTCCCTCTCCCTTAAATCGCCTGTCACAAAACCAATTACTCATGACATTCAGTATACCATCAAGCAACCCAATCAACGACATTAGACGCGGGCCCAGTAAGCGACTATTCACGGATTCTGCGTTGTTGGACGTCATAATGTTGAATCTGTTTGCGGGCATATGCGACCTTGTCTACGCTTCAAATCCAACACCCCTGAGGTACGTACCGACTGTAGGAGACTGGTTGCAAAGTCTAGCAAATTCACGATTAAAGTCCTGTTTGGTGTACGCTTGATTTGCCTTTTGGTACAGAATCCACAAGTCATTTCTTTTAAACCTCGTCTTCACGTTACCCCATAGGTGAAGTGTGCAACAACCATGCTTTGAGAAGATATAGCGCTCTCTTAAACCTTTGTATATACTTCCATGACGGTCAGACACAAATACGAGGTCATGATCGTCGGCAACAACAGAGCGTAGGTGTCGGAAGAAATACGACCATGAACTATCATTCTCGCTGTCAACAACAGCAAAAGCCACTGGATATATTTGTCTGTTTCCGTCTTGTGCCACTGCAACTAGAAGTGTGTCTCTGTACTTTGATCCTAGATGGGTACCATCCACAGTTATGACCTGCAGTAGTTTTCAATCAGCTCTACAATGTCATGTATCGATTTGACAATAGAATCGGGGAACGTGACAAGATGGAAATATACCTTTCTTAAAAACTGCATTCCATTGCGCCAAGCACCCAAGCTGATGAAACAATACTTGAATCGACGATTAGAGTCTACTTCAACATGTGTGACTGTTCCTGTATTCATCCTTTCGAGCATGTACATGTATCCATGAATCCTATTGTAGCTTTCTTTAGCTGTGCCTCTTATCCTGTCAATGGCGGTTAAACGTGCTCTGTTTGCCTTGTCATAACCAACTGCCACTCCCATTTTCTTCATGCTGTCTTGAATTTCGGCAGCACGAGGTCTGGGACATGTATCGGCTGTGTTAAATCTGTAACAGGATTGTATATGTAACATGCTAAGGTTAGTTCATATACATGCTCATATATGATCGTATTGACAGGATTGTTTACTTACCTTGAAATAATATGGTCAGCAATTACGCTTGAACTTGCATGTCTGTGGTAATTATGCTTTAGCTTCATGCCACATGTATGTTGTCCACAATACTTCCTTACTTGAAACAATCTTGTGCTGCCAAGAGCGGTCCCACGACAAAAAAATGTGCAACTAGGATCAATGCACCTTACCACATATAACTTCTTATCAGACTTATGGACGTGCATCTGGAAGCGCCTCTGTAATGCCATCAAGGATAAACGATCCTTAAGATCCTTCTTGCAATTGAAATGCTCTCCAACTTTTATTTCCAAATTATTGCCGCTCACCCCATTATCCTCCATTGGCTCATCCAATTGCCTTTTACACAACCGTTTGCTACGATAGTACTCGGCTTCAATCTGTTGTAGAACTTCCTCATCAATGTCTATGAATAAGTTTTCGACTTCATTAGTGTCATCCAACAATGTCCCTTCTTCAACATCCTCCTCAACATCATCCTCAAACTCATCCTCAAGGTCATCCCAATCAAAATCTCGCCCAACGTCTTCCCCATAATCACTCCCATCAGTTTCCGAGTCTGCCTCAGATTGGCTCACCAAGTCAACTATTTGTACTTCTCCATTGTTTACACGACAAATTTTTGGTTTAAGTTCATACATGTCACAATCAACGATATCCCGTAAAGCTTCAGTGGGATAATTGTCGCTTACCATATTGCTCTTGTCGGATTTGGTACGATCAGTGACAGGATGGCGACCTACCACAGCCTCGGGCTCTGCCTCTTGAGTTTGTGTTAACGGTGGCGGAGTCAGACACGCTGTTATGTCCTCTTCATCACTTCTACTTGGATGGCAACCTACCACAACCTCTGGCTCTTTGTTTCCCTTCTTTTTCATACTCGCATATAACTCGATATGCCAAATGTTATCGTGCGAGTGTGCGTTCAAAAACTTCAATGCACCAAGGTCCTCGTCATCTTTGACATCGATTGGTTGTACCAGTGGTTTCCACGGTGACAGATATTTTATCTCCATTTCATCTATCTCGTCAATGCATTTAATCTTCTCAGCTAACTTTTTTCCTGAGATTTGAGTAATTCATATCTGCATACAAAATAAGTCTTGTTGTCATTGTGATCCCATCAAAAACCCACTTGTTTCCCTTACATGTCCATTCACCACATGTTTTCAGAGTCAAGTAGTATGATGTTGAACCTGTTACACGAAGAAAAAGCAAACACAAGTTCAATAGTTTATTAGGTCCAAACGGGGACCCCCGAATGATAATGCCCTAACACCGACATTAAAGGGTAAGCAAGACCACAAAATAATTTACTGTAAAGAAGAATAAGAATAAGAACGTGAAAGTCAGAACTCACCCATTATTAAACTTCTTCTATTCCAAAGACATTGAAGACGCTGCACAATCTATTTTGAAGCTTTGTGGATTTAAGGTCTTGGGGTGTTACGGAAGTTTTGTGCAGGTTTACAGGTTGGGTTATGCTTGGATAACAATCCCTAACACGTGGGTAAAGGGGTAGAAATTGGAGGGAAATTTTAGAGGGAAAACAGAGGTTTTCCCTCTAAGTGTGTACTATATTTTCAGAGGTCATATCAGGTGAATAGTTATAAAGCAATATTGAACAAAAAAAGCTAAATAATCTCAGCGGGGACCGCCGACCATTCCTTCTCATTTTGCCTCAACAATCCCTAAACCCTCTCTGCGTCGAACTTGAAGGTAACCCTCTTTGTTTATTGTGTGGTTTTCACACTGGATCAGTAAGCAAGCACGTATCACTTCTTTTTTGCTGGAAATCTTTCTTTGTTTCTGCAGTACTCGAGTACAATGTCATCCAGCGACACCTCAAGTTATCAAAGCAGGGACCCCCGCAAATATGAACATCCACCTTCATCTCCTACACCTTCTCAATTAGAGGAGAAGTTGCAAGAAGAGTTAGACATGTTGCTAACGAATAGCCCACGTTCCAACATGTTGGGTGAAATAATCACACGCCTATGTACTGAGATACATGAACTTGGACAGAGAATCATGGAACTCAATACAACTGAGATGCAATTCGATCATGCAATTTAGGGACTAAATGCAAGGGTGGCAGAACTTAAAGCTGAAAACAAGGCACTACACTCCCAGGAAAACTTCAGAAACCATGTAATAGTTCTTATTTCTGCGTTTGGTGCTGGTGTGATTCTAGGGATTAGTGCTTTCAACATTTGTAATCGAGCATGTAGGCATGGTTGAGGATGAATTGACTATGAAGTATGTACCTCATGACTTTGGTTTTTTATGTAAGAGGATGAATTTTATTTTTGAATAGTTTTAGAAAGCATGGTTGATTCTACATATGAGATTGCCAAAATATTAATGTCGACACTACACACACCGATAATTACCTTACTAGAATAGTTGTCAACTGGATACTATCATTACATTCCTACAATATTGTAGCGTGGGCTACCATTACATGTCTACAAAAAGGATAGTTGTCAACTGGATGCTATCATTACATTACTAGAATCACAACTACCTACTCACAACCTCCTCATGCACGAGGAATGCACAGCCTTCATAGGCGCTATTTAAAACACAATCCTTTAGGATTTCTTTCCAGTGCCAATCCTGTTAAAGACCAAAAACACGGTAGTTAATCAACCTTGTTAATCCTGTCAATGACCAACAACAATGACCAACTCTTAGGATTTTTTTATCGGGAATTACCTTTTCTAAAATATAAGGGTTTCCAACTATAATAAGAAATGATCGGGCATGAGTCAGGGCAAAATTTAACCTCTTCGGGTTGCTCATATATCCCATGCGGAAAGTCTTGTCATATTCATCGTGGTTAGCGGTCGATCTGACGGTTGACAGGATGATCACTTCCTTTTCTTCACCCAGAAACTGCTCAACCCCGCCAATCTCAATATCCCTCATACATAGAGACATGAGAGCCTTCCTTATCTTTAGTACTTGTTGTGGGAAAGGGGTAATAATCCCGATGTCTTGCTCAGGCACATTCTTTCTTATCAGCCTCTGTACGAGCTCAAGCACCTTGCTAGCTTCAATCCTATTAAACCATGATGGGCTGCTCTTTTCCCTCTCATCAAAGCCTTGGATGCCACAGAACATGAAAGGGAAGTTCCTATTGGGAATCATATCAGCCCAAGGTAAGAAACATGTCTTACTATCTTCTCGATATGGCCTCAATGCTCCACTATAAAATAGTCTTGAAGGAACATTGACAATAGCAGGGTGGCTCCGGTAATTGTTCAACAACATTGTGACATAATTACGATCCCCTGATCTGTAAACTTCAAAGTCCAACAACCTCTCTAGAAAAGATCTTCCCAAACCATAAGCCTCAGCTTGCTTTGAATAAATATCAGGCCCAAGTTGTTTGGGATCACCACAAAGAACAATAACTGTGTTCTTTTCTATGAGGGTTGATATAAGGATCATTGTCTCTGGCTCTGAAACTTGGCTTGCATCATCTAAGATGATGTGGGAGAAGTGGCCACGGTTAACCCTTTCAGCATGATAGAGGTAAGATGCACTCGTGTATGTCGTTATTATTATCTTGTACATGCGGAGTGCATCTCGAGAAGGGCAAGTGAAGAAACCAGCACTGTAGGTGCAGAACCTCAACAATGAAGCGTTTATTTTTTGTAAGGGACGATGTGTGGCATTCAACCTATAAATATCTTCCTCCCTAAGTGAAGGACACTCACCAAGGATTTTCTCTAATATGTGATCTGCCGCGCAATTTAAATAAGCACATACCAGTATATGAGAATCACGTCTAGTTGTATAGAGTTGTAGGATCACATCCAGCAGTGTTTTTCTCTTTCCTGTTCCCGGGGGTCCATAAATCACATAAGGAGCTCCTCCTCTGCAGCCTAAAATTAAGCGAACAACATTTTTTTGGTCCTCATCAAGATGAAGTGAGATAGGCACAAAATTGTTGGTTGTAATCCTCCGTTTTGACTGATACTCATGGGGAAAGAGGAAGTTTTCATGTAATGTCTCTGCAGATAGAATGGCTTCATGAAGCTTACGGAAATTTGTCCCGTTGAACACAAAACAGATTTCATACGCATTGCTATCTATATGCCTTTGGTAAAATTCATCATTAAATTGCAATAATAATTCATCAGTCTCAACACGGTCGATCAAGCCCAGTTCAAAGAACATTAGCAAGTTCAACATGAGAACATAACATTGACAACGATAATTCGTGCAATTTCATAATTCATACCGACAATAGTATATTACACTTTGACAAAAAACATAAGATACCTAACATTATTAACATACCTGATGGACAGAATATTCTCCATAAACATTCACCACATCTCCACTGACAACTGAGGGCCTTCTTTCACCTACTCCCGGCACTTTAAGTGCTACAAGCCTGACATTATACCTTTGTCTCAAAGTAACAAACTTCATATTATAAGCTTTGACATACTCCTGTAAACAAATATAAAAAAAAATCATTCAACAACTTGGTACTACGACAGAACGATGCCATTTAGCTATCCACTCAGTCCCCCAACCCCCATACATAGAAAACATAACACTTACCATAATCAGAAGTTCCTCCATCCCTAACAACTCATTGAAATACGACACATAATTTTCCTCTGTTAAGCCTTGTAAGACCACTTCAGGGATTTCCTCAAACTCTATCGCTTTCTTGATCTGTGTTGGTATGTTATATGGTCTGTGAGGTGCCAAAGCTTTGGATACCTCATCTTCAGCCAAGAGGAAGACAAGTCGTTCAATAATCCCCTGATCAGTTTGGATATGCAGTATAGATGTGAAAATGCCAATCTCCTTGGGCACACAAGACATCCATATAGTCAAGCTACCATGTGGGTTCAAATTTCGTTCCTCCATATCAAAACAAGGGACAAAATCTTCCTCGGGTATGTCATCTGGCTGGCCAGATGGAGGTTTCATCAATGACAACACAAATGAATCTTCAGGATTTGAAGCATAAATCTTCACACCCCAAAGTAAAATATATTCATCTGTGGTGTTTTCTATGGTGAATGACGCCACGGCAACCTCGTTCACAGGAACCGATTGAGGCTTTCCTCCAGCGAATGGAAACGGCACATACACCATGACAGGACCCTCCTTAGTTGGCGATGATGTTGTGACTGAAGGAACATCGATGAAGCCAACCTCTCCCTTGTCTCCAATGGTGGAGTATTCATCGTCCATACCTATTTGCCACTCAATTAAAATCCAACAGAAATTTGTGAGTCCATAGGAAAAGAACACAACCACACGAGCTGCTCTAAGGAGAGGAAAGAGATGAAGAGTAGAAAGAGATGGGTAAACAACACACACTCCAATGAGATGGGGTAGATGAAGTGCCATTACTATCTCCATAAAGTAAGATCTCTGCGAAGTAAATCAGTCTGAATACGATCACATTTGTCAATCATACATTATTACACTGTGAAAATAGTATAAATAGTATGTCACAATAACAATTTAAAATGTCACGCTTTGGAAATCACCAGCACTACAAGTGCCTCCTCTGTACCTAAAAATACTCAAACATGGAGCATTTTCTAATTAAGATATCTTTAAAGTAGATTGGTGAGATGAAGTGTAATTAATATCTATGTAAAGTAAAATTGTCAAAGAAGCAGAGCATCAGGAACGGGAGATCTAATTAAGACATCTTGTATTTAGATGAACTATTCAGCTTCTGAGAACAACTATTCAGCCAGATGTCACACGTCCTACCCAAATTAGACAATAGACAAGCATGTAATATAGTCTAATGACTAAAAACTTTTAGTTATTAATTATGACATTATTCTGTGATATTTGGTATGACATATATCCAATTTAAACGGTGTAGTTATGACATTTTTATTACTAAGTATGACAATTTTTTTACTAAGTCCGACAAGATCTGTCTATTATAGCAGGAAAAAAACCTTGTCAATATAACTACCAGTTCATCCAGACTAGAATCATTTCTTTACTTCAGAAAATTACCACTTCATCTCTTCACTTGGGTTTTACATTTGCTCCCTTCTGAATATTTGCTTTTACATAATTTAGCCCTACCCCTAACCTGGAAAACTGCTTCTGAAACAATCTGCTGAGTTCAACAGTTCTTCGGGTTCATATGCTGAGGTTCAACCCTTCTCTCGCCCATCGCCATTCCTTTTTAACAGTTGCACAGTTCACCATGGAGATACATCGTCATTCCTGTTTACATCGACATGGAGATACATCGCCATTCCTTTTAAACTCTAGCACAGTTCGCCATGGAAAAAAATTGTGAATATAACTACCTACCAGTTCATCGCATCTTGTTTAACAGTTACAAGGACGTGTGCAGAATGAAAGGGAGAGGGAGGGGAGGGAGGATGGGTTTGCATCTTTCACATGTACCGGCCGACGGGATGGATGAAGCCGGGATGGGCGGGAAGTGGGCGGGAGAGATGAAGAAGGGGGCGGGAAATATTTTGGGGTTTTAGAGGAAAATTGCAAAAATTATTATTTTACTATTTTGGGCTTTTTGTTTCCTTTTTCTTTTCATGTTTTTTTTTTTTTTACTTCATTTTTGAATTAAAAGAAAAACTTTAATATTTTTCAAAAATACCTCATTTGGTGTATATATGCAAAAAAAAAAATGAAAGTAATATATATACGACTCACTAATTCATTTGGGATATATATATATGCAAATCCGTGAATTCTATTAATGTACATGTCTTTTTTGGTCTTTTTGTTTGTTCACTTTTCTTTTGTCTTTTAATTTTTTAGTTCATCTCATCTTCTCCCTCAATCCCACAGATCAAAACAAACACCCTCTTTCACCATCCATGATAGATGCAACTACGCATGGCGAAAATGACATTGTACATGGCAGATGCAGAGCATGGATAAAATGGTACCATCCATCGACGACCTTCGCTGCAACTGACGCCTTCATCCGACCTTCGCCGCCATTGCGCCTTCGTCTGACTGTCCTCGCCCCTAACGCCTCTGTCCGACCGTCGCCGCCGCCTCCAGCACTAAATTCGACCAATTTTGGGATTTGAAGAAAAATCCTCTCTCACCATATTTTGATGCTCGTTCAAACATGAAAGCCATATGTTAAGAAAAATCACGTTTTGGTTTAAATCAAATTAAGATCCATCACAATCCCAAATATGATATGTATTTTTGTGTTTGTTTTGAGGTGTGGTTTGATGCTTGGTCACATAAGAAAGAGATGGGAAGAGAATTTTGAATAAAGAGAGTTTTGATTGGTTGTGCTGGTGGAGCGAAGCGGTGTTGGAGGAGGCGCATTGTATGATTTGGCAGTGGTTTGGGTTTAGGAAGTTGACTATAATGGGGAAAATTGGGGAAGAAGATGAAGAGTTTTTTTCAGGGAAAAAGAAGACAAAAAGAAAATAAAGGAAAATGGCATGGAGAATGATGAAGACAAAAGACTGACACTGTATTAAATCCTTAGATTAAAATATTTCACTATTTTTAATGCTTGACATCTCTATCTTAGATATGCATTTACTATTTTACCCTTTTTTTAAATATAAGGGCATCTTTAATAGGGTCTTATAGGATGAGTCTTATAGAGAGTTTTTGAGATAATTATTTGCTATGAGACCTATGGTGTATTGAGGGCTTTTATTGGGGTCTTTTAGATGAGTCTTTTAGATTTAGTTTAAATTACAATTATATCATTAGGTTAATATTAAATTACTAATATATCATTTATTATATTATTATCCCTTATTATATATTAATATAATAAAAAAAATCATACATTAAATTTACTAATGCTATTTTATTTTAAATATTTAATTATATTATTTATTTAAAATTAAGACAGACAAACATACATTGATAGGCAAATCAACAAAAGTGATACATAAATTTATGAAAATAAAACAACATGCGAAAACAACATGAACTAAACCAAATGACGAAATTTAACGACAAACATCACACGATACACGACTTAATGATTAAAAACAATACATAAATAGCGAAACAATCTAATTGTGGCTAAGTCCAGAAGTTGTGGAGAGAAGTGAAGAAATCATGGGATTTATAGAGGTTTGAAGTGTATTGAAGAGTAGAAGAACAATGTGCTGAATTCAAATGGTTCGTTCTCTCTACGCAGATGTCCAAATGAAGTGATTCCAATTCGAGGAGTTAGATCTTGAAGTCTACTGCAAGTCCTCAAAATATGAGCGCAATCCGAGTTGGGAATCAAAAGTTATGGTGTTTCTACTAAAGTGTCACAGAAGCTGAAAAAGGCACCGCCGCCCCGCGGTGGAACTCACCGCCCCGCGATGAGTTCCACCGCGGTGTATTTGGGATTTTATTTGAGGTTTTATTGGGGTCTCTTAGATGGGTCTTTTAGGTTTAGTTTAAATTACAATTATATTATTTTTTTATATAAAAACTACAATGTAATTTTCATAAAGCTAAATTAAATTGGTATTTATTTTATTTTAAAATATCAATACTAAAATAAAATGATTTATTTTCACTTAATGATAGCTATAATACAGAAAAAATATTAAAATCAACCAAATATATACAAAATGGATGTCTATGGATAGATAAAAATGTAATTAGAATTATGGTAATTTTTTTTTAAGCAACCAATTTTTAAATATATGAATTTAAAAAAAAAAATAACGAACGGCCAAGAATAAATCCTGACCGTCCGTTGATTGCCATGTGGCGTACAACAACGCGCGCCAATCAGAGAGTGTCACGTGACACTTTGATGCCAAAAAATTGTGTATGGGACGGTCCCATATTTTACCCCAAATTTGGGACCCTTGATGGGTCTTATAGCCCAATTTGAATATTATATTAAAAAAATTCTATAAGACCCACCTATAGGACCCCATTAAAAATGTCCTAAGAGATGTATGATTTAATTTTACATCCGGTGTAAATATATATTTGTCCAAAATAAAGACTTAATTGTTTCATTAACTCTCTACACTAGTTCAAGAAAAAGAATGGCTACCTATTCGTAAACTAGCCTAAAAAATTTTGAGAAATGCTTAATATTTCCCTATTTTTAACTCCTGAGATGAATTATCTTTCCCAAGGTTCATCTTTTCCTATACCTTGCATTTTTTAATATTGTTTTCAAACAAAGCGTTGCATATATCATAGTTATACGTTGAGTCCAAAGTTTTATTTTTGATATGGTAACAATTAGATTGCGGATGAGAACTACAAGTTTTTGATTGGCTTGAAAATCTTCCAAGGAACATCACTTGCCCATCTTCGCAATGTAGTTGGCCACAACGTTTGTTTCTCATAAGACATGACAGATCTGCATTGTAGAGAAAAGTTGTAGAAGACAAAGGATATCAGAATTTCAATATCCCAAGGACAATACCAGATCTTATTCAATACGTTCACCAAAGTGAGGGTATCACATTCAACTTCAATGTTGTTAAGTCTTTGTTAATAGGCTTTGACCAAAGCATTCCTAATTGTTGGATCGTTAGAGTTACATCTAAGGGAACAAAGACTTTGTTCCCACAGAAGGTGCAGCGGAATAATACAGCAAGAAAGATAAGAGACGAACTCACGATGTGTAGTGGAAACCCTAATTAGCCAACTAGCTAATCAAAGAAAAACCACTACCTTCAAGCTTCTCGCTTGAGAGGATTTTGAAGCGTCTACTTGTCTTATTGATTTCTTATTCGATTACACTTGTAGCATGGACTCCAAACCCTAGACTACCCGGATAGATTCGAAGATCACTCCTACAACGATGAATCCGAACTCAACCCTCAAAGACTCACAAACAACTTCACTCTCCTTTTCTTCTCAATTGCTCTATGTTCGTCATTTTTTTTTCGTACATAGAAAATGAATCCACACCTCTATAAATACAACTCGACTAAACCCTAATCGTAACAAGATAAAATCCTTCTAAACTAGGTAACAAGAAGATCTTAATTTGTTGGAAGAATAATATCTCAACCGCTTACTTTGTTGGAAGATAAAATCCTTCTAATCCACACCTCTTGTTGAATACTTTGTAGGCTTTGCTGTGAAGAGAATATCCTACAAAGGTCCCTTCGTCACTTCTGGGATCAAACTTCCCAAGAGAATCCTTCCCATTGTTGTGGACAAAACACTTGCAGCCGAACGCGCGCAAATGAGACACGGTGGGCTTTCTTCCCCTTAGGAGTTCATAGGCAGTCTTGTTCAAGAGAGGACGAATGGTTGCCCTGTTCAGAATATAGCAGGCATAGTTCAAGGCTTCAGCCCAGAAGCTCATAGGAAGACCACTTGCAATAAGGAGGGTGCGCGTCATGTCTTCTAGAGTTATGTTCTTCCTTTCCACAACACCGTTTTGCTGAGGTGTCCTTGGAGCTGAGAAATTGTGATTAATGCCTTTGTTCCTGCAGAGGGAAAGAAACCTAGAGTTCTCAAATTCAGTCCCATGATCGGTTCAGATGGACCCCACATGTTGTCCTACACTCCTTTCAACTAACTTGAGCCAAGATTCGAATTCAACGAACACTTCATCCTTTGATGACAGAAAGATGGTCCATGTACCTGGATTAGTCATCGACAATAACAAAGACATAGGCGTTTCCTCCACGACTCTTTGTGCGCATTGGCCCACAAAGATCCATGTGGATTAGTTCTAGAGGACGAGAAGTGCTTACCTCCTTCTTTGACTTGAAGGAAGATCTGACTTGTTTACCTTTGGTGCAAGCCTCACAAACTTCATTTCTTGTTGCTTCGATCTTAGGAAGACCATTCACCAGTTCTTGTCTATGAAGTTATGAGAGAAGTTGAAGGCTTGCATTGTAACACCCTGATAACAGGTTTTTGTCGTTCTAAAAACTGCTATGCAAAATATCCAAACAAACCTTAAACCGTAGTCCTAGGTAAGTAAAGGTCGAATCCACAGGGAGACGAATTCTATCTAATTATGCAATTCGTATGTCAAACTAAAGTAACCAAAGGGGGGTTTTGTTTTTCATAACGTAGAAAAGGGAATTAGGGTTCAAAGAAAAAGATGATGATCTAAGATGATAGGCAAACAAGCCTTTTTCAACCCTAAAATACTAAAGGAAATAAAATCTAAATTAACCTAAAAACGAAATAATAAAATAATAATAAAATAATAAACTAAACAGGGAAATTAATCCCCTTAATTCTCTCGCAATTCAATCTCGCGTTCAACTGCTTCTCGGTCTCGTTCAATTGGTTTCAGCTTCGGCCCACTCCATCCAGCAACAAATCTCGGCCCAAATTCAATAAAGCAGAAGCACGGCCGATGTCATGGATGACATCACGGCAACAATCTCTTCATTGCTTTCAATTCACGCCACGCCACACGGGAGGAGTTCTTCACGTGGGCCACTTCCTTCAATTTGGGCCTTCTCCAGCTGCAGCATCAACACGGCCCACAGCAATCCATCAACTCACTTTTCCCTCTTTCTTGTCTTCGGCTTCAACGCGAGGCGCAATTCACGTGGGCCACTTATTCACTTGGGCCTTTATTTAATTCGGCCCATCAATCACGTGGCTTTTAATTAATTAATTACCAAACTTCACCCCCATACGCCATACACATGAATGTGTCTAAATCTACCCGAATGGCACCAATAAAACCTCTAATGAATCTTACTTAAGCCCTACAAAATAGTGCTTATCAAACCACCCCATGCTTAGACCTTTGCTCGTCCTCGAGTAAACTAATAAAGAGCCTACCCCTCCAATGCAGCATCCAAGGTCTCAGGAAGCATATCCTCCAACTAAGAGTCACCTAACCCATGCCAAGCTCCTGACACCAATCTCATTCACAACACATCCACAACTCAACAAGCTTAAGAGGCAAGCAGAGTACTTCCCCCAAGCTAACCCGGACATCAAAAAGTGTGAGTAACCTCTAATCCTAGCCTCCATCTATTACTCCTTATGTCTCCCAGAGTGACCTACCCGACAATCCTTCTTTGACTCCTCTTCTTATGACGCCTCGCCAAGAATAGTGAGAAATCCTAAAATCACTCTTCTTCTTTTTCACTCGTTTTGCCAAGGCGCCCTTTCGGATTTTCACCAAGCCACTCATTTCATTTTTCAATAGATGTGCTCACATAAGCTCACGTCACTCTTGACCTCATATTACCCCAGCCTAATGCTGGTCCAAGCCACCTGCTTATTACCTAGGCCGCCCTTTCGGGTTTTCGACCTATCCCAAGATTTTTTATGTATGCCTTTTTTCAAATTTTTGGCTTTTTCTTTATATTCATTTTTCTCCTCAGCAACGTAGCAAGTATAAAACCCCACCACATGCTTAAACATTGCATTGTCCTCAATGTAATGAAAGACAAAAGAATAAAGCACAGGGAAAAGCAAAAAAATAACTCACAACGTTGCCGAGTTGGTTTGGACACTTCCGTGTTGCTGGCGGTGTAGTCATAAAAGTTCATGTCCTGGATGTCTGCATCAACGCCATTATCTTCATATACCGTGCAACCATAAGAAACCACTCTGGTGAATAGTGGTCAATCAAGGGAACGGGGTTGCAAGGCCTTCAAAAATGGGCCCAGATGTCGTCGTGGTTGGGCCCTGGTGTACCTCCTCTCCAACTGTCGACTGCAGGGCCATCATCATTGCCAAATAAATATAGGATGAATGTATTCCTTCGTTTAGCAACATGATGCGCACCTCTCCGTGGGGAACTCTGGACAGCGGGGTAAAACTTTTTATATTTTTTTTATTTTTTTAAAAAAACTTTTTTTTTGACTTTTCTCCCCGTTTAAGGTCTTTTTGGGGTATCTTATTTTCGTCTTTTGCTCCCCGTTTAAGGTTTTTTCGGGGCCCATTTTTTTTGAATTTTTTTTCGATTTTTTTTTTTTTTTTTTGAGAAAGTGCGGCGGTCGCCGTGAAGGGTGCGGCGGTCGCCGTAATTGCGGCGGGCGCCGTAATTAAACGGCGATCGCCGTTTTCATGTCGCCCTTAAAAACTCTGTGTAGCTAGGGATGCAACTTGCCAATTCGATCAAGGGAATGATTACCTCACAGATACTGAAGGTTTCATATAGCTCTTTGTCGTCCTTCAGCCTTCGAGTATCTTGGAATACCGCATGGAGGGGCGTGACGGGGTGCAGCGAGACAAGTGGAAAGGAGTTGAGATGCACATACTTATCATAGGCAACCTCGAGAGGGTCGGGGGCTGTCGGGGCATTTTCGAGAGGAACGAGCGTCACAGGATCATTTTCGCGATCGTGGCTCTCCTCCTCTTGGTCGCTGAATTCCTCATGCGGTCTCGGAGTTGTCGACTCCTTTGCTTCAAGTTTACTCACCACTTGAGAGATCTGACCAACCTGCCTTTCCAAGTTCTGAATGCTAGCTATTGTAGTTTCTTGGAATTGCAATGAACTCTTACTCAACTTAGCAATGTTCTGCATCAGCATATTCATCATGTCATCCATAGAAGGTGAAGGATTACCCTGTTGTTGGTTTGGTTCTGGGTAGAACTCCTGGTAGTCATGATCATATGAAGGGTATTGCAGGTTCCCATAACTCGAATTGGGGTGATATCCCCATCCTGGAGTATATGCGTAGGAGTATGGGTCATATCGCGGCTCCTGCTGGAATTGGGGAAATCTATCCATCTCTGTAACAAAATCAAAAAGGAAAAACAAAAATCAATAGCACGGGTGTGGACCGTAAGATAGGTCCACACAATAGTTGACACACAAATCACACACAAAATAGATTATTGCCTCCCCGGAAACGGCGCCAATTTGATAACAGGTTTTTGTCGTTCTAAAAACTGCTATGCAAAATATCCAAACAAACCTTAAACCGTAGTCCTAGGTAAGTAAAGGTCGAATCCACAGGGAGACGAATTCTATCTAATTATGCAATTCGTATGTCAAACTAAAGTAACCAAAGGGGGGTTTTGTTTTTCATAACGTAGAAAAGGGAATTAGGGTTCAAAGAAAAAGATGATGATCCAAGATGATAGGCAAACAAGCCTTTTTCAACCCTAAAATACTAAAGGAAATAAAATCTAAATTAACCTAAAAACGAAATAATAAAATAATAATAAAATAATAAACTAAACAAGGAAATTAATCCCCGTAATTCTCTCGCAATTCAATCTCGCGTTCAGCTGCTTCTCGGTCTCGTTCAATTGGTTTCAGCTTCGGCCCACTCCAACCAGCAACAAATCTCGGCCCAAATTCAATAAAGCAGAAGCACGGCCGATGTCATGGATGACATCACGGCAACAATCTCTTCATTGCTTTCAATTCACGCCACGCCACACGGGAGGAGTTCTTCACGTGGGCCACTTCCTTCAATTTGGGCCTTCTCTAGCTGCAGCATCAACACGGCCCACAGCAATCCATCAGCTCACTTTTCCCTCTTTCTTGTCTTCGGCTTCAACGCGAGGCGCAATTCACGTGGGCCACTTATTCACTTGGGCCTTTATTTAATTCGGCCCATCAATCACGTGGCTTTTAATTAATTAATTACCAAACTTCACCCCCACACGCCATACACATGAATGTGTCTAAATCTACCCGAATGGCACCAATAAAACCTCTAATGACTCTTACTTAAGCCCTACAAAATAGTGCTTATCACACCCCCAAAACTTAACCCTTTTGGAAAGGTATTACCGCCAGTGACCCCAGTGTTCCTTACCGAGATCACCCAAGGCTTTACCATTTAAATACAATTTATGAAATACAAATGATACATAATGATCAAAGCATTCAATTCCAAAACATAACATTGTCAAGGAAACAAGAGTTACGGGATTACAACCCAATCCCGAATAGGCTAACACAGAGTTTAAACCAAATACAGCGGAAGTCTTATAAAGCACATTACAACCAAATTCATTGCCCAAAAGATCTCAACCTGATTAACGAAACAACTTAAACATTCGAAAACCACCGTCGACTCCATAGTCCTTCTATTCTTCTGAGCTACTTTCTATCTGATGTGCCGAATCGAACGGATGACACCAGCCCACATGTGGAGAACAAAGTTCGTGGATTAGTCTACTTGAATAGACTAGCAAGGGTACAAAGCAGAAGGTTCGATGTAGTTGTATTAGGTTAGACTTATCGTTTCTCGAATGATAACCGATAACGATATTCAACCTTCATACTTCTACGGAATAATAACAAGAGGTATGCACAAGAGAAGACTCTGGAAGACTGAATCATTACAGAAATCAACTCAAAGGAAGACTCCAACGGAAGTGAGTCTTTAAGGAATTATGACAAATCTGGAAAGTTTAAAGAATCATACAACAATGATTTAAAAGCTGACTGAGATGCTTCGGTTCACGACCAACCTCACCGCATACAGCGAATCCAGATTGGAAAGAGAACGTACTATGATCAAAGTCGAGACGAGTTTTCCTAGCTGCACTATAACTTAGCTGCACTACTCGCCGAAGGTTTATTTATTATGTGCGTCGAGTAGCACTTATCTAATTTATATTTCAAACACACATCACGTTATTAGACTTTTACATGTGTATCCCACCATTGGGACGACACATCTTAGTATACATTTTGTCGAAAGTGACGCATACCGGAAGGTTTGTGACACCAGCTAAGTGTCATGCCTCTACACACTTGTGAAAGAGACCGATCATGATCTTAGAATAGTACTAGGTGGAGATGAGCCACCCCGATACCAGATTATAAAGAAACGACCAGACGAAGTCGGAGTACATTCCTAACTAACAGTTCTAACCACACAGATACAGCACAATCACCGTTACAGAATAAATCCACATAAAGGCCCGAAATGCGATCACAGATAATAGCGCTGTTCTAACAGATATACAACCTATTATATGATTTTCAAAACAGTTTATAAATCACTTCCAGAAGAACACAGTAATAATCGTTCCAAATTAATTAATCAATTGAAATAACTGATAATCAATGTAAATATGGAAACGATGAGCAAGAGCGAACTGCCACTTGCCTTAATCCGCAGAATAGAAACAAGCCTAACGACAACGATGGGATTCCGGGCTCGATACAGGTATAGCTCCGAAAGCACAACGACCCAAAACACGAGCGACTCGGCCTCCTTCGACTTGCTTTGGTTTCTAACCTCCAAGGCTACCAAAAGCTTCACAAAGGCACTCTGGAAACACCACCAAACGACCTCCGGCGGAAGCTTCAGAAATCCGACGAGGCACAACTCCGGTGAGGCAAGAATTTGGGAGAGCTTGGGCTGTGGATTGAGCTGAAAAACCCCTCCCCAAACACCTCCTTTTATAGCCAAAACACCGGGAACACAATGATGGCCCTACGAAGAGCTACTCTAGCGCTGCCAGAGCCACGCCGGCGACCTTCGGGCAAGGACCTCCGGACAACGACGGCGGGCGCCGCAGAGAGCAAGGGTCGCCGCCTCACAAATTGCCTACGATGGGCGAATTACGGCGGGCACCGTACTGCACGGCGGTCACCGCCACTAGGCCTGGCGCCCAGCTAGGAAGACGACTACGCCAGTCCTCGAGCCTGGCGACGGCGGGCGCCGCCATAAATGCGGCGGTCGCCGCCCTTGTGGCTTTGCCGCCTCCTCAGCTCTTAGACGAAAACGATATTAACCCGGGATAAAATTATCGTACACGAACGAGTATTAAAATCCAAAGCACGTCGTCTGTATTTTATTTCACTGAGAAAAATATTACAGATACAGAGCACATTACAGAATGTCTCCAACTTTCTGAATTAAATCCGACGTACATAACGGGTACTCGGGAAAAATCCCAGAACTCCAGAAATAGCTTACAAAAATACGGGGTATCACATGCATGACCGGACCGTTTATGCCACAGATTTGTTGTCCCAACAATGGACGACAGACATAGTTCCTTCTCGGGGACGAAAGCAGGGTCAACCTTGTAGACGTTGTTATCGCAAATTCCTTTGAGTAGGACTTTTCCTGTACTTATACACTCAACATGACAATCATCAGTAGTAAAGACTACCCTATTTTTCTTATTTTGACATAATTGAGCCATACTAAAAAGATCATATTTGAGATTATTTACAAGTGTCACATTGTTCACAGTAATATGGCTAGAAAGCCTTACTTTACCGATACCACAGACTTCTCCCTTACTCTTGTTTCCAAAGGTTATTGAACCTCCGGAGGCCTGCTGAAGAGAGGTGAACCATCCTTTGTTCCCTGTCATATGACTTGAGCAAGCGCTGTCAAAGTACCAGGAGTCTTTCCTTGCTTCAGCCTCAGATCCCTGAGGACAGCCTTCTGATTCATTATGGTCTTTTATGCTCATCAAACAAACATCCCTTGAATGAGATGATTCTTCATCATTTGAGTTGGAATCACCCCATGTAGCAACCATAGTTTGCTCCCCTTCACGAAATGGAGGACGACCTGCCTTCTTCTTGAAACAGTTTTTGGCAAAATGTCCTTTGTTTTGACATTGATAACACACGACGTACTTCGTGTCTTTGTTCCCTTCGGAGGAACTCGGAGTGCCCTTGTTTGGAAACCATATCTTCTTCATAGCTCTAGTGATAAGAGCCACATCTTCATCACCGTCTCGAAAGTTTTTAACCAGGGCATTGCTTGATGACATCTTTCCTATAAAGTCTTTAACGAAAACAATCTAGAGCACCAGGCTCTGATACCAATTGTTGGATCGTTAGAGTTACGTCTGAGGGAACAAAGGCTTTGTTCCCACAGAAGGTGCAGCGGAATAATACAGCAAGAAAGATAAGAGATGAACTCACGGTATAGTGGAAACCCTAATTAGCCAACTAGCTAATCAAAGAAAAACCACTACCTTCAAGCTTCTCGCTTGAGAGGATTTTGAAGCGTCTACTTGTCTTATTGATTTCTTGTTCGATTACACTTGTAGCATGGACTCCAAACCCTAGACTACCCAGCTAGATTAGAAGATCACTCCTACAACGATGAATCCAAACTCAACCCTCAAAGACTCACAAACAACTTCACTCTCCTTTTCTTCTCAATTGCTCTCTGTTCGTCATTTTTTTTCCTACATAGAAAATGAATCCACGCCTCTATAAATACAACTCGACTAAACCATAATCGTAACAAGATAAAATCCTTCTAAACTAGGTAACAAGAAGATCTAAATTTGTTGGAAGAATAATATCTCAACCGCTTACATTATCTAAGGAAAGAATTCCAAAGATAATATAATCGGCTGAAGATAATAATCTTCTCACTCCAAATATCTTATCTTAGGAAAGATTTCCTAAGATAAAACATTCGGATTTCTCTCTCCACATCTTCTCTTCGGCGAGATCCTTCCAGCCGAAATATCCTATCCTTGACCGCTTGATCTTCCTTGATTGTTTCCATAATCTTCACGCTGGATATCTTCCTTCCATTCGCAGCTTGATTGATGTTCGTCGTTGATGTTACTTGAGAGGTAACAAAGCATGTGGAGACCGCTTTGTTCCCTCTGTAATCCTTTGCTGTAATAGTTCCCTGTGACAACTGTCTTGTTCCTGAAATACTTAGTTACCAGATTAGTTGAATGTTTGTTACCATCAAAACCTAAGGAATTCAACACTAACCGCTAAGGCTTCCGTTCTCAGGGGGGTAGAGATTCTGCATTTGTCACCACATAAGAATATCGGTTCAGCTTTATTGTTTGGGAATATAAATATGTAACTCGATTCGCCATTGGTCTTGGTTGATCCATCAATATTAATTTTTATAACTTGGTCTGGTGGTTTTTTTTCATTTTTTTAATGGTCATCTATGTTTCCTGTTATTGTCTTTATTTTGCGTAAGTTCAGCTAGGCAATCTGGGTTCCAGGTTTCCAATAATTGATATGATTTTATATATAGAGTGACACATCCTTAATAATGTCGATGTTGTTATTTGGCCTTGCAAAGCTTTGTTGGTTTTAAATAAACCATATACTCCACCAAGAGATTGCTAATTCCACAAATTGTGATCGATCGGTTTTGTTTTTGATTTCCTCCAATACTTCATTTGTTTTTTTATTTCCTATACATAAGGATCTGATAATTCTGTATGTTTGGTTATTGATCTTCTCTAGTGTTTTCATGGTATGGTTACACTGGAATAATAGATGTGTAGTATCTTCAGTTTGTGCATTACAGCGAACACAACCTTGTGGAAGTGCTACTTCTTTTTCGGCTAGTCTTGCTTTAGTGGGGAGCCCATTTTTAATAATTTTCCATAGAAAGTTTTTGACCTTAGGATAAGTGTCCAACCTCCAAATCCAAGAAGAGTCATAGGCTATATATCTGTTATTTGTGTTGATCATATCATAGCAGAATTTGTAGAAAACTAGCCATTCTTACAAACTTCCCAATACATTCTAATATTCTATCATGTATGTTATTCAAAGGTATAGGTATTGATGTTATTATTTTGATTGGTTTGGTGGTAGAAATTGTTCAATCATTTCCTTATTCTAGAATTGGTTGTATATTTATTATGTCACACAAGGGAACATGTGACATCCATTTATCAGTCAAGAATTTAATTGTTCTGCCATTTCTCACTTGCCAGATAAGTCCTTTCTTAAATTCGTCTATAATTTCAGTCTATTTTTTACCATTGCCAAGAACAACTACCTTTTTTGTCATATTGTAGAATATGTTGTGTTTTGAGGTATTTTTCAGTTATAATTTCCACCCAAAAATTATGTGGGTCAGCCAAAATTTTCCATAATAATTTAAATTGTAAAACTTTGTTCATATCCTTAGATTTTCTCAATCCGAGGCCTCCTTGTTGTGTAGGTTTACATATTCTTTCTCACCCTATGAGTGGTTTAAACGATGAGTCTTTATTCTAGAAAAAGGATCTATTGATCTTATCAAGTTCATTATCAGTTTGTGTCGGTACCATAAAACTTTGCATAAGGAAATTAGGTCTTGATGCAAGGTTTGCTTTAGTTAATGTTGTTCTTCTTGCTTTTGAAAATGAGTTTGCTTTCTATTTAGTTAACTGTTGTTGTGTGCTAACTATTAAATCAGCAAAGGTATTCATATTTACTCTACCATTAATGATAGGACATCCAATATAATTTCCAAGAGAAACCATGTTTGTGATTGTAAGGATTCCCTGAATAGCTAATTTGTTGTGTTAGTGACCTTTTTCGTAACTTGAAAAGCATGTTTATGAAAGTTTACTTTTTGTCCAGATATTTTGCAATATTCATCTACAATATCCTTAATCTCCTTACAATTTTCCTATTTTGCTTTTGAGAGAATCATAATGTCATCAATGAATGCCAAGAAAGGAATTCGAGTTCCGTGTCTAGATATTTGAAATCCAATAGGGTTTCGAGGTCTGTCAGATGCTCTTTGTAATTTTTTAACTAGGATTTCAGATCCAAGAATGAGCAGAAAAGGTGAGAGGGGATCACCCTGTCGAAGTCCTCTGCTTGGGTTAAAAATTTCCGTAGGTCCATTATTAACTAGTACCGAGAAAGAAACAGTCGTGATACACTCTTTAATTCAATTGATAAATTTTTCGTGGAATCCAAATTTCTCCATTATTTTAATAATAAAATTCCATTCAATTTTGTCATAATCTTTTTCCATATCTAGTTTTAGAGCTATAAATCCCTGGGTTCCTTTTTTCTATTTAAATGAGTGGAAAGTTTCATGAGATATTAAGATATTATCTTGAATTGCTCGGTTAGTAACAAAAGCACCCTACAAGGGGTGAATTAATTTTTCCATAGTTTTTTTTAGCCCGGTTGTTAAAGATTTTATATTATTTTATAGATTGTGGAACACAAACTTATGGGTTTGTAATGGTTTGTTGAGTTGGGATTGTCACATTTGGGAATTAAGGATATAAATGTATGGTTTATTTGTTTGAGTAATCTACCCGAGAGAAAGAAACTTTTCACTGCTTGGGTAACAGAAGGGCCTACAATATCCCAAAATTTTTGATAGAATTATGTTATCATGCCATCTAGACCCGGAGATTTGTCTAATCCAATATCAAACAAAGCCTTTTTAATCTCTTCATTGGAAACATTCTTTGTCAATTCCACATTTTCCTCTGTTGATATTTCTGAATGAATTAATTCAAGGTTTTCTCGTAGTGTACTATCATACGTTTCTTCACTTTTAAATCTTTTAATGAAGTCAATTTTTTTCTCATTTCTAATGTTTTCTTCCCCAATTATCATAGTTCCTTCTTGGGTTTTGATTTTCTTTATGATTTTCCTATTTCTTTTTCCACTCGCTATTTTATAGAAATAGCTAACATTTGTATTGTTAAATTTAATATGTTTTACTTTAGCTCGTTGATTCTAGATTTTTTTTTGGAAATTTAGGAGTTGTTCTTTCTTTTCCATGAGTCTATTTTGTGTTTGGATAAGAGTATTATTGGGGTTTGTACATATATCTATTTGGATGTCAGATAACTATTTTTCTATGTTTTGCAGTTAGGTAAAAACATTTCCAAAAGTGCTTTTATTCTAATTTTTGCTTGTTTTTTAAGTAGTTTTGTTTTGGATACCAGATCATACAATCTAGATCCATGGTAATTTGTCCTCCAAGCTTGCTTGACTACATTTCTAAAATCTTTTCTGGTCATCCAAATTTTAAGAAACTTAAAAGGTTGGTTTTTGAAAGGTGTAGAGGATGTTAATTCAATAGAAATTGGACAATGATCTAAGCTAGTGAAAGCATAATGTTTGGTATAAATATCTGGATACCATTGTAGAATTTGGTGATGAACAAGCACCCTATCAGTTTTTTTTGTAAATATTATCAATTTCGGTTTTGTTTTTCCGCCAAGTGAAAGTATTCCCTTGTATAGGTATATCCATCAATTCACATTTGTAGAGTCCGGAGTTTTGAAGTAGCGGTGGGCCAGTGGCTGGATATTTTGGTTTGTAATGTAAATGGTTTTTTTAAAATGCTTTGGTCACTACTCCCTTCGTTCGGTAATAAGTGTTATTTTAGTCACTTATTTTGTTAAGAAATATTTATCAGTTGAGAGTTTTAGGTGATTATTTATTGGTGAGTTACGATGTATGTTATTGGAAATTGCACATATTGATATTTTATGTAAATTTTCTTTACTTATTGGTTAGAAATGAGGTGGTTTATTATTACTTTATAAATATTAAGAAAAGTTTATAGTGTTTTAGTTTAATGATTACATCCCTGAGTAGTTGTGTTAAAGATTAAAATGACAAGTATTATCCGATTCTAGATTATGTTATCATTAATTGATTTCTTTTTCTTTCTAGATTGAAAAGGGGATGTAATACTACAAAAGAATTAGAACAATTAGTTAATCTGAGGTGCACTGCAAAAACAATCTCAATTTTTTAGTATCACATTTCATTTTTGAAGCCAATCTCAAATTTGTCACTTAGAGAGACAAAAGAACAGGTTGTTGGAAATGGTTTCGTTGGGAGAGACGAAGATATGTGTGAAGATATACCCAATTTGGTCAGAAGAGAAACTCGTTTAAAATGAGAACATTAAGGGGAGTGCAAAGTGGGAATATAAAGAAAAGGGTTTAGAAGGTGAATAGTCTTTTGAGTGTGTCATATCTCGAGTCTCTTAGATCTTTTCGGTTTGATTTTTCTTGATATTTTGAAGGATAAGTATCCTAATCAAAAAGGCTTCGAGCAAGGCTAGAAAAGTTGTTGAAAGTTTCATTTGTGATTTGATTGTTGTAAAAATTGAAGTGCCTAGTAGCTTCTTGTGTGCCATGTCTTGAGTGTTGCATCAACTTAAAGTGCATGAGTACGTGTTGATTGGATGCTTTCTTGACTTCCCGAACACAAAAGACAGCCATAGCCTAAATTTTGTGCGAGCATTACAATCTGATTTTTTGGTAAACTTCAACACTTGGCTTCCTTGTGTTGTGAGGATCCATTTTAAGGTAACCCTCTATACTGTCAAGTTATTGGTTACTTTGTTCTTGTTGTTTGCTATTCTTGTTTAGGAGAGATGAGTTCTGACCAAGATGAACGAGGCAAGGGAGTGGTAATGAGCCAACCGAGTGATCCACCAATCACTATGGCTATGCTTCAACAAGTCGTGCAAACCCTTGAGGACAAACAAATCACTCGACTAAGGGAAGAACAATCTACCTTCATGCGCTCAGTGGAAGAGAAGATTGAACACAAGCTGAGCTAGGTAAGAACCAATGGCTCCCATGATGATCACCCACCATCACCTCGCCAAAACTAGAGCTTCCCGGGGTAATGCACTCTATTTTTGCTCAACTATCCATCCATGATAATGCTTCCACTTCTCACCCTCACAACCAAGAGCACCTATGCCAAGACTTGGAGAAGCCTATGTATAGGCCATATCAAGCCCCAGTTGCCCCTCTTATGATGCCTAGGCGCAATGTGCAAGGCTTCCCTCCTCCAAGGGAGCAACTCTGCGAGCCCCAACAACCACCTCCCCGAGGACAACACCACGATCTTAGAGGATACCAAATGGATGAGATTGAGAGGCCTCAAGGCCGTGAGCACCACCATGGCGTAAAGTTGACGGTTCAACCTTATGTCGGAACTTCTATTGTTGAGGCTTATTTGGATTGGGAATACAAGACTGAGGCCGTATTTGATTTTTATGGTTACCACGAAGCTCAAGGGTGTCCATATCTACAATTCACTTCACGGACATTGCCTATGCTTGGTGGCAAGAAGAGAAAGAGAAGAGGGCCTATCAAGGCTATCCAGCCATCCAAACTTGGAAAGAGCTCAACCAAGCTCTTCGTGAGAGGTTTGTGCCTGATGATTTTGGGGAAAGAATTCAACAAATACTTGAGAAGCTAAAACAAAGAGCTAGATCATCGGAAGAGTACTATAAAGAGCTCAAAACTCTCATGTTTCGATCCGACATCCGCTTCCCCGAAAGCTATGTTGTCTCTAAGTTTATTTGGGGTTTTAATCATGATATTGATTCTCATGTAGGAATGCAATGCTTTCCTAGAGGTACCCCTATTACACTAACCTTGTGTAAAGTAACCTCCAATGGAGGAGAACTCACTCATCTCCAACCGGGCATGGAATTCCACCGCTCCTAGCTCTTCTACACCACCACCAAGGCAACAAGAACTTGGGAATAAGGCTCCTAGAACTCAGCCTTGAAGAGAATCCCCTCCTACCAACCAAAAACAAGGGGAGACGACACGTCTCGAACTAGGGATTGAAGTGTTTCAAGTGCTTAGGTCGGGGACACTTTGCCAAGGATTTCCCTACTAGGAACCATGTTCTTCTCAGCACTCAAGGCGACTATGAGTCGGATGATGAGGAAGAGGAAAAGGAGGTTCAAGAAGAAGAGGAGTAGATGTATGTGTAACACCCCCAAAACTTAACCCTTTTGGAAAGGTATTACCGCCAGTGACCCCAGTGTTCCTTACCGAGATCACCCAAGGCTTTACCAAATAAATACAATTTATGAAATGCAATTGATACATAAAGATCAAGCATTAAATTCCAAAACATAACATTGTCGAGGAAACAAGAGTTACGGGATTACAACCCAATCCCGAATAGGTCAAAACATAGTTTAAACCAAACACAGCGGAAGACTAAGAAAGTACATTACAATCGGAGTTATTGTCCAAAGGATCATAACCTGATTAAAGAAATAATTAAAACATTCAAAAACCACCGCCGACTCCATAGTCCTTCTAATCTTCTGAGCTACTTCTTAACTGATGTGCCGAATCAAACGGATGACACCAGCCAACCATGCAAGGGAAAATATTGGTTGGTTAGTCTAAATGAATAGACTAGCAAGGGTAAAAAGCAGACTGGTTCGAAGCAGTCATATTAGGTTAGACTCACCGCTTCTCGGATAATAACCGATAACGGTAGTCAACCATCATATTCCTACTAGAATAAACAAGAGATATGCACAAGAGAAGATTCTGGAAGACTGAATCTTCACAGAAATCGACTCGAAAGAAGACTCCAACGGAAATGAGTCTTTAAGGAAGTAATGACAAATCTGGAATGGTACAGAATCATTCAACAATGATTTAAAACTGACTGAGATGCTTCGGTTCACGACCAACCTCATCGCCTACAGCGAATCCAGATTGGAAAGAGAACGTACTACATTCAAGTCAAGACGAGTTTTCCTAGCTGCACTGAACTTAGCTGCACTACTCGCCCAAGGTGTATTAATTATGTGCGTCAAGGTAGTACTTATCTGATTTATGTTTCAAAAACACACATCACGTTATAGACTTTTACATGTGTACCCCACCAATGGGACGACACATCTTAGTATACGTTTCGTCGAGAGTGACGTATACCGAAAGGTTTGTGACACCAGCTAAGTGTCCTGTCTCTACACACATGTGTAAGAGACCGATCATGATCATAGAATAGTATCAGATGGGGACGAGCCATCCCGATACCAGATTATAAAGAAACGACTGGACAGAGTCCGAGTAACGTTCCTATCTAACAGTGCTAACTAAACAGTTACAGCACCACAACATTTACAGGATAAATCCACATAAAGGCCCGAAAGGCGATCACAGATAATAGCGTTGTTCTAACAGATATACAACCTATTATATGATTTTCAAAACAGTTTATCAAAACCGTTTCCAGACAAACAGAATATTCATTCCAAATTAATTACTCAGATAAACTACTGATAATTAATGTAAATATGGAACGAAAGAGCAAGAGAGAACCGCCACTTGCCTTACTCCGCAGAATAGTCTAAAGACGTCACTGGATTCCGGGCTCGACACGGTATAGTTCCGACAGCACAACAAACTTCGAGTCGACCCATAAAAGGAACCCTAAGTTAGATCCGACATAAACAGTATGAATCTAAACACGGCGAAAGAACACGAAAGGAAAGACGCCACGACGACAACCGACCAAGCCAAAGCCACGAAGGCATTCTGGGCACTGGCGGCGGTCGTTGTTCTTGGCGGCGGTCGCCGTATTCATCACGGCGGTCGCCGTGAAGAACACGGCGGTCGCCGTGAAGAACTCAGACGACACAGAACGAGAGAAAACTCACCCCAAAACACGAGTGGTTTGGCCTCCTTTGACTTGCTTTGGCTTCTAACTTCCAAGGCTAACCAAAAGCTTCACAAAGGCACTCTGGAAACACCACTACAACACCGACGAAAGCTTTGAAAATTCCGGCGAAGGCACAACTCCGGCGAGAGGCGAATTTGGCAGAGGTTTGGTGCTTGGATGGCTCAAAACCTCTCCCCCAGCACCTCCTTTTATAGCCAAAGTGTCTGAAGCATTCAACCAAACCCTGAGACGTGGCCGAAAGCAAGATCGGCGCCCTCGATTTCCGCCGGCGACCAACGGACAATGCCTACTGGACAATCACGGCGGTCGCCGTTTTTGCCTACGGCGGGCACGCGGCGGTCACCGTAAATGCGGCGGTCGCCGTCGTTAGGCCTGTCGCGGCCAGCTAGAAGCTGACACGCTAACATCTCGGGCCCAACCACGGCGGTCGCCGTTTCCCCCTTTTCCCGCCCATTCGGCTTTGAACGAACTTGACGATAAACCGGGATAAAAATTATCGTACACGAACGACAATTAAACTCCAAGGCACCTTGTCTGTATATTATTTCACTGAGAAAAATATTACAGATACAGAGCACATTACAGAATGTCTCAAGCTACCTGAATTAAATCCGACGTACACAACGGGTACCCGGGAAAATTCCATAATTCCCAAAATAACCTTACAAAAATACGTGGTATCACATCTCCTCCCCCTTACAAGAAGTTTCGACCCCGAAACTTAGGTCGAGAATAACTCGGGAAAACGCCTGAGCATATCTGACTCGGTTTTCCACGTCTCCCAAGTAACTTCTTCGGTCCCTGACTTGGACCATAGCATTTGGTACGATCTTGTTGCGCAAATGCTTCTCCCGACGCTCCAAAATGCGCACGGGCAACTCTTCCTAAGTACCATTAGCTTGAATCTCGATGTCCTCGTAGCTAAGTACATGAGACTCATCTGGTACATACTTTCTGAGTAAAGACACGTGGAACACATTATGCACCGGGTGAGCCGATGGTGGCAACGCCAAACGGTACGCTAGAGATCCCACTCTATCCAGAATCTCGAATGGTCCCACGTAGCGAGGGTTAAGCTTCCCACGCTTACCAAATCTGAAAACTCCTTTGGATGGCGATACCTTGACAAAAACCTTGTCACCGACCTCGAACTCGACAGTCCTGCGCTTCCGATCTGTGTAGGACTTCTGTCGACTCTGAGCGGTCAACATTCTTTGTCTGATCAAAGCAATGTCTGAAGCCGTCCTTTCGACCAACTCTGGTCCAAGCAGAATTTTGTCAGCATTATCGTCCCAACAAATCGGAGATCTGCATCTGCGACCATACAAAGCTTCAAATGGAGCCATCTTGATTGTAGCATGCCAGCTATTGTTGTACGTGAACTCAATCAGACTCAAGCTGTCCTCCCAGCTAGTCGGACGATCGAGAACACAAGCTCTAAGCATATCCTCCAGAGTCTGGATGGTCCTTTCAGACTGGCCATCTGTCTGAGGATGAAACGCTGTACTGAACCTCAACTCGGTTCCCATAGCCTTATGAAGTTCCTTCCAGAATCTTGACATGAAACGGCCATCTCGGTCCGATACAATGGTCTTAGGAATGCCATGTAAGCGGACAATCTCCTTCTGGTAAACTTTGGCTAGCTTCTGGGTTTCCCATGTGATCTTGATGGCTATGAAATGAGCACTCTTCGTAAGCCTATCCACAATTACCCAGATAGCATCTCTCTGACTTTGAGTCTTGGGTAGCCCAGTGACGAAGTCCATGGAAATGTCCTCCCATTTCCATTATGGCACGGGGAGAGGTAGCATCTCACCACCTGGCCTGCGGTGTTCGATCTTGACCTTCTGGCAAGTTAAGCACTTTGCCACAAAGTCTGCTACGTCCCACTTCATGTTTGGCCACCAAAACTTCTTCCTGAGATCCTTGTACATCTTGCTAGAGCCAGGATGCACAGAATAAGCAAATCAATGAGCTTCTCTCATCACCAACTGACGAAGACCTTCTGTGTCAGGCACACAGATCCGATCCTGAAACCAAAGTGATCCATCATCCTGAACCACAAAACTGGGAGCTTTCCCATCCATCACTTCACTGCTTAACTTTACCAAGATGATGTCATCGACTTGCTTTTCTTTGATCTAATCCAGTAGTGTAGCCTGAATCTCTATCATACTCAGGTACCCTCTACGCTGGTCATATAAGACTTCAATGCCGCATGACTCTTGGTTTAGCTTGGTCTGAGCAGTAAGTAGAGCAACCACAGTCTCGTGCGTTGTCTTCCGGCTTAGTGCATCAGCTACTACATTAGCCTTGCCCGGATGATACAACAACTCCATGTCATAGTCCTTGAGCAACTCTAGCCAGCGGCGTTGTCTCATATTTAACTCCTTCTGAGTAAATATATACTTGAGACTTTTGTGGTCAGTGAAGACTTGGCATCTTATACCGTAGAGGTAATGCCTCCAAATCTTCAGCGCAAATACAACCGCTGCTAACTCAAGATCGTGGGTCGGATAGTTTTCTTCATAAGTCTTGAGTTGTCTAGATGCATAAGCAATGACTCTGCCCCTTTGCATCAAAACACAACCAAGACTACACTTGGAAGCATCACTATAGACCACATAATCGTCATTCCCCTCTGGGAGTGCTAACACGGGTGCCGAGGTCAACCGTGGCTTCAACTCTTGGAAACTGACCTCGCACTTGTCATTCCAGACAAACTCCTTGTGGACCTTGCGGAGTAGATTGGTCATAGGTAGAGCGATCTTTGAAAATCCTTCTACGAACCTTCTATAATACCCGGCAAGTCCAAGAAAGTTGCGTACCTCCTTCACGCTTTGGGGCTGTTTCCAATTAGCCACCGCTTCTATCTTTTTGGGATCAACCATAACCCCATTTTTATTGATCACGTGGCCTAAGAAAGCCACCTCTTTCATCCAGAATTCACATTTAGACAATTTAGCATAAAGCTGATGTTGTCTAAGGATCGACAAGGAAATCCGTAGATGTTCCTCGTGGACTTCTTCATTCGGAGAATAGATCAAGATGTCGTCGATGAAAACTACCACGAACTTATCCAAGTACTGGTGAAAACATCGGTTCATCAAATCCATAAAGACAGCTGGAGCATTTGTAAGCCCAAAAGGCATCACTACGAACTCGTAATGACCATATCTGGTCCTAAACGCAGTTCTAGGAATGTCCTGCTCACGAATCCTGAGTTGATGATATCCAGATCTTAAGTCGATCTTGGAGAAAACCTTTGCTCCTTGCAACTGGTCCAACAAGTCATCAATCCTAGGCAAAGGATACTTGTTCTTGATCGTCACCTTGTTCAACTCTCGGTAGTCGATACAAAGTCAGAACGATTCGTCCTTCTTTTTGACGAATAAAACCGGGGCACCCCACGGCGATGCACTCGGCCTGACATAACCTTTATCAAGAAGATCTTCAAGTTGATTCTTCAATTCTTGCATCTCAGCCGGAGCCATCCGATACGGTGATTTGGAAATCGGCGCCGTACCAGGCTCGAGATCAATTGAAATCTCTACGTCGCGGTTCGGGGGTAATCTAAGAATTTCTTCCGGAAAGACATCCGAAAATTCCCTAACTACAGGAATATCAAGAACCTCAGGTCCATCCCTCTCGGGTGAATCCAAGTAGCAAAGGTACCCGATACATCCTTGTCGTAGTAGCTTAAACGCAGCCATCGCATTGATCAGCTTGCCATTATCAGCGTCATTTCGACCTTTGAACTTGCACACGAATTGGCCCCCGGATGACACCGTCACCGTTCTTGAACTGAAGTCGATCACCGCCTTGTGACGCGTCAGCCAATCCATACCGAGAATAATGTCGTATGGAGCCATGGCTATGCAGATTAAATCTGCCTCGAATTCCTTACCCTGAATGGTAATCGGAAAGTCGGACAAATGCTTGGTTCCCACCAAACGTTCTCCATTAGGAAGATTAACGACGAAAGGGTCGCACAAATCATTGCACACTAAGTCTAACTTGCTAACACAGCTATCCGAAATAAAGGAATGCGTAGCACCAGAATCAAACAGAATGCACACTGAAGTAGAGTGAAGGTATAGAGTACCTTGAGCAATTGGAGCGTTGGGTCCATCTGCCTCACGCATCTCGTACAAGCATTGGCCCTGACTTCCAGAAGCAGCTGGGGCCTTTCCCATGTTCTGAGCAGTCGTCTGCACTGAAGGGCTAGGAGTCTCGGTAGGCTTAAACCTAGGTCGGTTGCTCTGATAAACTGACCCTTGCTGCGACTCTACTCCCTTATGCTTCCCCTGCTTGCAGAACTTTTGCAGATGACCATCACGTCCACACCCAAAGCATGGCCTCCTCTCCTTCCGACACTCAGTGCTCTTGTGCCCAGCAGTACCGCAGTTATAACACTGAATTGTACTCCGGGTCTGCCCTGACTGCTGAGTCGATCCCCCTTGCGTCATCTCCGTCTTAGCTCGGCCGGACTTGGAGAAGTTAGACGGTGGCGCAGGGCGCTTAAAACCACCTCCCTGGTTTTGATTCTGCATCGACTTCTGTCGGTTGCGCCTCTTGGTTGACTCCTCGAGAGTTACCTCCAGCTTATAGGCACAATCCACATACTGCTCCAAGGTAGAGCATGTGTTGTGCACCATTAATGGCTTGATATCCGGGTTCATCCACTCGTGGAAGTACCAGATCTTTTGAGCCTCGCTGGTGATCTCGGCAGTGGCGTACTGTAGAAGATGGTTGAACTTAGATGCCAACTCGGTCACTCTCAGACCATCAGTCTGAGGGTACAAGAACTCTTTATGCTTCTCCTCTCTCATAGCATGAGAGAAAAAGCGATCAACCATCTTGGTCTTGAACATCGACCAAGTCAACACTGGGCTCTCAGCCAAACCAGTGCTCTCCCACCACTCGCTAGCCTCCTCCTTCAGCTGAAGAGAAGCGATATGGACCTTCTCGGCCTCCGTACACTCCACTGAGTGTACGGAGGCCGAGAACCAAACCAGTGCTCTCCCACCTCTCCATATGGGAGAACCAATGAGTCACTGCCACTGGCTCCCCTTTCCCGTTATAGCAGTCGGGTCTCATGGAAGTAATGGTCTTAAGAGCGCGACCATAGCTGTCCCTCGCCCTAACGGCAGTCTCCTGAATCATAGGGTTTCTGGGTTCCACAACATCAGGAACCGCTGCGTGAGTAGGCACTTCTTGTGCTTGAGGCGCACTTGGTCTCAACACATCTGCAATTGCCTGCATCACGATCCCATGGATCGCCTCAACAGCTGCAGCGTCAAACAGCGTCGGCGCCTGGGTCTGATCCTGACCTTCACGCCTCTGCTGGACGCGAGACTCAGACTCGTGTTCATCCTGAACACTTCTTCCTGCTGGTCTGGGGTTTTGGCTAGTCCCATCACTGGCTCGAGTCGAATTCCTCGTGCTTCTTGGGTTCACCATCTGTTTGCCGATCAAATTCCAAGCATTCAATACATTAATATTATGCAACATACTTGTGCAATATATCAATGTAAATAAATTACTCAGAATAGATCAACTTGGCATTTTATAGATGAACCTTCGAATTCTTACACAAGTTACACATAAGTTTATCATTTGAGCATTCGGACGACATTGCTCGAAGATATAAGTGTTTCTCAGAGTACTTGCCGCAATACTGAAATATTACACAAAGTACAACTTGGAATACTAAGAAACGAACTACTACGATAGGCAACGCCACTCCTCCTCAAGGCGTTCCAAAACGTCTCCCATACGACTGGCTACTCGTGCATGGTCTCTTCGGGCTAGGCTCACCATCGAGCTCTGGCGATGGGTTTCGCACCCTGCTTGACCCTGAAGCACATAGTCCTAGCTCAGTCATGGTAAAGTATGGGTCGTCCATGACTGGTCCTCCTATTCCAGCCCTCCTCTGAGTACTGGCGATCAGCTCATCCCTCTGACGCTGCTGTTCTACGGAGATTACCTCGCTCTGGCAGAGAATCTCCTGTAGCTCGGATTCTGACCTCCATCTCCTTGGAGTAGGGATAGGCTGAGATTCCCTGTCACTTCTCCCAATACCGTACTCGGTATACAGTGCCTCCCAATCAGCTTCTGACATGGGTGCGTACTCTGGCACTGGTGACAATCCTGTACCGGGCTCCTGATTCTGCCCGCCAAGGTCCAACTCTGGATCCTCTTCTGGATCATCCTCTATGGGATCCTCATCCTCGGGATCATCCTCGATGGGATCCTTATCCTCGGGATCATCCTCGATGGGATCCTCATCCTCGGAATCATCCTCGATCATATCCTCGTCCTCGACAGGATCTACCTCCAGTATCTCCTCTTCTTCGTCTTCGTACTCGATCTCCTCTGGAATTGGTCCCAGCAGAAAGTCGTCTTGGTAAACCCCTTGTTCGTACCTAGATAGCTCATCTTCCTGCTCCCATTCCCGTACTTCCTCCACCCTGGTGGCGGCACAGGTGCAGGTCTAGGGACCATAGCATTCCTGGCTACAAGGACAACTGACTCGGGGAGAACGTGCTTGACGTCTTCGGGTGGGCTACTCGGGCCTCCAACCTCGAAACATCGCTGAGGTAACGGAAAATCTAGCCTCGGCTGATCCGACTTGGCGTCTTCCGACCCCCTACCAATAGAAAAGCAGACACCCATCATATCGAACAATAAGGAAGGAATTAGTCTTTCTAGACATAGAAGCAAACTTACTATATCAGACTATAAAGAAGACACGACTATGAACGGTGTTTTTAAAATTCTTTTCACTTTGAAAATTCAGAGCCCTCTTTAAAGCATTTCGAAACGGATAAATGATTTATAAAATCCCAAACCCATTTTAAAACCTTTGGCTCTGATACCACAACTGTAACACCCCCAAAACTTAACCCTTTTGGAAAGGTATTACCGCCAGTGACCCCAGTGTTCCTTACCGAGATCACCCAAGGCTTTACCAAATAAATACAATTTATGAAATGCAATTGATACATAAAGATCAAGCATTAAATTCCAAAACATAACATTGTCGAGAAAACAAGAGTTATGGGATTACAACCCAATCCCGAATAGGTCAAAACATAGTTTAAACCAAACACAGCGGAAGACTAAGAAAGTACATTACAATCGGAGTTATTGTCCAAAGGATCATAACCTGATTAAAGAAATAATTAAAACATTCAAAAACCACCGCCGACTCCATAGTCCTTCTAATCTTCTGAGCTACTTCTTAACTAATGTGTCGAATCAAACGGATGACACCAGCCAACCATGCAAGGGAAAATATTGGTTGGTTAGTCTAAATGAATAGACTAGCAAGGGTAAAAAGTAGACTGGTTCGAAGCAGTCATATTAGGTTAGACTCACCGCTTCTCGGATAATAACCGATAACGGTAGTCAACCATCATATTCCTACTGGAATAAACAAGAGATATGCACAAGAGAAGATTCTGGAAGACTGAATCTTCACAGAAATCGACTCGAAAGAAGACTCCAACGGAAATGAGTCTTTAAGGAAGTAATGACAAATCTGGAATGTTACAGAATCATTCAACAATGATTTAAAACTGACTGAGATTCTTCGGTTCATGACCAACCTCATCGCCTACAGCGAATCCAGATTGGAAAGAGAACGTACTACATTCAAGTCAAGATGAGTTTTCCTAGCTGCACTGAACTTAGCTGCACTACTCGCCCAAGGTGTATTAATTATGTGCGTCAAGGTAGCACTTATCTGATTTATGTTTCAAAAACACACATCACGTTATAGACTTTTACATGTGTACCCCACCAATGGGACGACACATCTTAGTATACGTTTCGTCGAGAGTGACGTATACCGAAAGGTTTGTGACACCAGCTAAGTGTCCTGTCTCTACACACATGTGTAAGAGACCGATCATGATCATAGAATAGTACCAGATGGGGACGAGCCATCCCGATACCAGATTATAAAGAAACGACTGGACAGAGTCCGAGTAACGTTCCTATCTAATAGTGCTAACTAAACAGTTACAGCACCACAACATTTACAGGATAAATCCACATAAAGGCCCGAAAGGCGATCACAGATAATAGCGTTGTTCTAACAGATATACAACCTATTATATGATTTTCAAAACAGTTTATCAAAACCATTTCCAGACAAACAGAATATTCATTCCAAATTAATTACTCAGATAAACTACTGATAATTAATGTAAATATGGAACGAAAGAGCAAGAGCGAACCACCACTTGCCTTACTCCGCAGAATAGTCTAAAGACGTCACTGGATTTCGGGCTCGACACGGTATAGTTCCGACAGCACAACAACCTTCGAGTCGACCCATAAAAGGAACCCTAAGTTAGATCCGACATAAACAGTACGAATCTAAACACGGCGAAAGAACACGAAAGGAAAGACGCCACGATGACAACCGACCAAGCCAAAGCCACGAAGGCGTTCTGGGCACTGGCGGCGGTCGCTGTTCTTGGCGGCGGTCGCCGTGAAGAACTCAGACGACACAGAACGAGAGAAAACTCACCCCAAAACACGAGTGGTTTGGCCTCCTTCGACTTGCTTTGGCTTCTAACCTCCAAGGCTAACCAAAAGCTTCACAAAGGCACTCTGGAAACACCACTACAACACCGACGAAAGCTTCGAAAATTCCGGCGAAGGCACAACTCCGGCGAGAGGCGAATTTGGCTGAGGTTTGGTGCTTGGATGGCTCAAAACCTCTCCCCCAGCACCTCCTTTTATAGCCAAAGTGTCTGAAGCGTTCAACCAAACCCTGAGACGGCGCCCTCGATTTCCGCCGGCGACCAACGGACAATGCCTACTGGACAATCACGGCGGTTGTCGTTTTTGCCTGCGGCGGGCACGCGGCGGTCGCCGTAAATGCGGCGGTCGCCGTCGTTAGGCCTGTCGCGGCCAGCTAGAAGCTGACACGCTGACATCTCGGGCTCAACCACGGCGGTCGCCGTTTCTGAACGGTGGTCGCCGTTTCCCCCTTTTCCCGCCCATTCGGCTTTGAACGAGCTTGACGATAAACCGGGATAAAAATTATCGTACGTGAACGACAATTAAACTCCAAGGCACCTTGTCTGTATATTATTTCACTGAGAAAAATATTATAGATACAAAGCACATTACAGAATGTCTCAAGCTACCTGAATTAAATCCGACGTACACAACGGGTACCCGGGAAAATTCCATAATTCCCAAAATAACCTTACAAAAATACGGTGTATCACAGTATGTGGAGGAAGCCACCGACGATTGCTTTGTGGTTAAGAGAGCATTGGTTGCCAATGAAGCTCCTAGTGTTCCTAATCAATGTGAGACTATTTTTTACACTAGATGTCTCATCCAAGGTAAGGTGTGTAGTGTGATCATTGTTGGAGGAACTTGTTGCAACATCATAGACCAAGGGGTTGTATCTCGGTTTAAAATTCCTACTATCCTTCAGCATCAACCTTATACTCTATGTTGGCTATTCTTCTACTCCTCTTAAGGTGAAAGAACAGGCTAAAATTCAGTTTGTTATAGGAGGGTATGAAGATGATGTGATTTGTGATGTGTTGCCAATATCGGCTTGCCATCTTTTGCTTGGAGGCCGTGGCAATTTGATAGGGGAATGATCCACCATGGAGTTTCCAACAAATACTCATTTCATATCAAGGGGAAGAGGGTCACACTCCATCCTTTAGCTCCTCATAAGATCATGGTCGATCATGTGGCCAAAGAACAAAGAAGACTTCTTAAAGAGAATGAGGAGAAAGTCAAGGGCAAGAAATTGGCAATTGGGAAAGATAGTGCAACACCTAGCCATATGATTTTGGCTAAGGCCAAAGAGGTTGACAAAGTGATCAAGGGAAGTAATGTTTACTTTCTTATCAATTATAAATATCTTTTGATGACTTCCCAAGATCTAGTTGACTTACATTTTATCATTGCCACTCTCTTGCAGGATTTTCAAGATTTGTTTCAAGAAGAGGTGCCAAGTGGATTGCCTCTTATCTGAGGCATAGAGCCCCAAATTGACTTCATCCCCGGTGCTACTTTGCCAAACCGGGCTGCTTATAGAGCCAATCCAACTAAGACCAAAGTGCTCTAGAAGCATGTCCAAGAGTTGTTGAACACGGGGTATGTGCGTGAGAGCTTGAGCCCTTGTGCGGTGCCCATGATTCTTGTTCCTAAGAAGGATGGCACTTGGAGGTTGTGTGTGGATATCGAGTCATCAACAACATCACCATCAAATACCAGCATCCCAATCCTCAACTTGATGACATGCTTGATGAGATCCATGGCTCAAGTGTGTTTTCAAAAATTGATTTGAAGAGTGGATATCACCAGATTTGGATGAAGGAGGGAGTTGAATGGAAAACCGCCTTCAAGACCAATTACGGTTTGTATGAATGGTTGGTTATGCCATTTGGTTTAACAAATGCTCCTAGTACCTTTATGCATCTAATGAATCATGTGTTAAGGTCTTGCTTTGTAAATTTGTAGTTGTTTACTTTGATGATATCTTAGTTTATATCCATAATTTACAAGAGCATGCTAGACACCTTAGGTTGGTCCTAGAGGTCCTAAGGTAAGAACAATTGTATGCCCACTTTCAGAAGTTCCATTTTTGCTCGGATCATGTGGTATTTCTTTGTTTTGTGGTGTGCAAGGCAAGGCTAAAGGTGAATGAAGAGATGGAGAAGGCGATTAAAGAATGGCCAATACCTACCACCATGAGTCAAGTTAGAAGTTTCCTAGGGCTAGCTGGATTCTACCAAAGATTTGTGAAGGACTTTAGCACAATTGCTTCTCTACTCACCAAGCTAACCAAGAAGAATGTGCCATTTTAGTGGAGTTCTAATCAAGAAGAAGCCTTTGCCACTCTCAAAAGCAATCTCACTAATCCTCATCTCCTAGTCTTGCCTGACTTCACCAAAACTTTTGAATTGAATGTGATGCATCCAAGATTGGGTTTGGAGGAGTTTTGATGTAAGAGGGTTGTCCCATTGCCTTCTTTAGTGAAAAACGCAATGGAGCCGAGTCAATTACCCCACCTACAACAAGGAGTTGTTTGCCCTTGTTCGTGTTCTCAAGACTTGGCAACATTACCTCTTACCACGTGAGTTTGTGATTCACTCAAATCATGAGGCCCTAATGTTACTCAAGGGCCAAAGCAAGCTCAACAAGAGGCATGCCAAGTAGGTGGAGTTTATAGAGTCTTTCCCTTATGTGATCAAGCACAAAAAGGGCAAAGACAAAGTTGTGGCGGATGCACTACGTCGGAGGTATACCTTAATCTCCACACTTGATGCTAGAATACTAGGGTTTGCTTTCATGAATGATTTGTATTCTTGTGATGCTGATTTTTGTGAAATTTTTGAAGCATGTAAATCTAAGGGTAGTAGGGAACAATAATACTTGCCTGATGGATATCTGTTTTAGAGGAACTAGATTGTGCATCCCTAGTAGTTCTATTCGTAGGTTGCACGTGCAAGAGGCGCATGGTGGGGGTCTTATGAGACATTTTGGGGTGCTTAAAACTTTCCATAAAAAAAAATTGTGTTTCATGTGTGACTTGTTTGCGAGCCAAATCTAAGCTTAACCCCCATGGACTTCTCTCCCCATTCCTACTGCACCATGGGAAGACATCTATGGACTTTGTTTTGGGGTTACCTAGGTCTAAGAGAGGGAGAGACTCCATTTTTGTTGTTGTGGATCGGTTTTCTAAGATGGATCACTTCATGGCTTGCCATTAAACCGATGATGATTCGCATGTTGCTAATCTCTTTTTTGATAAAGTTGTGCGCCTACATGGTATACCTAAGTCTATTGTCTCCGATCGTGATGTTATGTTTCTTAGCTACTTTTGGAAGACTTTGTGTGCTAAGCTAGGTACCAAACTCCTCTTCTCCACTACATGCCACCCAGAAACCGATGGGCAAACTGAGGTAGTGAATCGAACCCTTGGAGCTTTACTTCATTCTTTGCTTAAGATTAACTTGCGCATGTGGGAAGAGTGACTTGCATTCATTGTGTTTTCCTACAACCAGTCCATTCATTCATCCACAAGAATGACTACATTTGAGGTTGTCTATGGGTGCAACCCCACCACTCCTCTTGATCTTATGCCATATGCCATTTCTGATCGTGAGAGCAAAGAAGGCGCGGATCAAGCTGCAAGGATCAAGCAACTTCTTGAGGACACAAGGTTACAACTTGAATGAAAGACAACTCAACATGTGAGGCATGCCAACAAGGGAAGAAAGGATGTTATGTTTGAGCCCGAAGATCTTGTGTGGATGCACTTAAGGAAGGAGAGCTTCCCTTCTCTATGCAACTCCAAGCTCAAGCCTTGTGGTGATGGACCATTCCAAGTGTTGAAGCGCATCAACAATAATGCCTATAAGATCGAGTTCCCCAACACTTATGGAGTACATGATGTGTTCAATGTGGCCGACTTGGCGCCATTCTTGGTGGATGATGAGGATGACTACCTAGGGCACGATTCAAGGTTGAATCCCTTTCAAGAGAGGGAGGATGACGTGACTATGACCCTTAATGAAGCTTATGCCATACCTCAAACCATGCCATCTTCAAAGCCCTCGCCTATGCTATCGCTCACCTCGGCGCCACGAGCCAAAATGACTTCAAATTCATGGAGAAGAATTCCAAAGCCTTCATGCTTTTGCGCTGAAGATGTATCAAAGTTGCAATCATGTGCAACAACAAAGTTTAATTGGACTGCCTTGGAACAACTGTACATGGGGAGTTCTAATCATCATGAAATCTCTCTCTTTCAGGCCAAAAAAGGACTTCTACAACTTTGCTATGGACGATGGTGAAATTGTCTCTTCCTATCAATATCGCTTTGATGGAATCCACTCGTCTCACTGCTCATGGTGTCATAGACAAGGAAATTCTACCAAAACAAAAAGTTATCATCATCATTGATGGACTTCCTCACATACACAAGATGACAAAAGCAATTTTGAAGGAGAATCCTAGTACTCTCACACTTTCTCTTCATGAGGTGTTTGGAAAGATTCTGAAATATGACAATGATAAGAAAGCTAGGAAGACTGAGGGGAAAAATAGAGTTGCTCTAATGGTTGAAAAAGCTATTGAGATCATTGAGAGAAACAAAGATGAGAATTTGGACAATGTCGAACCAAAAACTGCACTTCTCACTAAAGCAATGCGTACCCTCTATCAAAAGGGAAGGTTCAACCAGAATGGAGGGAACAATGATGAGAAGTGTGACCCCAAGGACGTTACATGCAACAACTGTTATGAGAAAGGATAATACCATAACACTTGCCCCAAAGGGAACAACTCTGGCAACAATTCTGGGAACAACAAGAAGAAGGCTTTCGTTGTTGTGTCGGGTGATGATTACGTAGAGACGAATGATGAGGAACGAGAAGCATGGGCAGATAACAAGATATGCGCTATGGCCCTAAACTCATCCAATGAGGAACAAGATGTAGACCTTGAAACTTTTCTAAACTCTCTTGTTAACCATGATAAGAAAGTTTTGATTAATCTTATCAAGAGCATAAACAAAGAAAATCTCAAAACTCAAGAAGATTTATGTCTATCGAAAGAAGCTTGCATTGACTTGAAAGAAACTATTTCCAAAACTGCTAGCTCTTTTACTGTTCCATGTACTTATTGTGAACTTGAAAAACTTAGACAATAAAATGTCTCTCTTTGTTTAGATGTTGCGTCAAATAGTCACTACTACAGAACATGGAAAATAACCTGGGCGTTTAAGAGTATATAACTCGGATTGGGTCCAGGTTAAAGAGCTACGCCGCATTTGCTCGAGGTTAAATAGCCGGATCTAAAATTGACATGCCCGGGTTATTTGCCTCCCACATTCTTTCAAGATTCGGGTTATTTAGACATAAAATAACCTGGATGTTAGCACATCCGGGTTAAATAATAAACCTACATATCCGGGTTATTTGAATTGCCAAATACACAAGTGAGGTATATATTAGGGTTATTTGACCTAACCAAAAAATACACCGGAATTTATAGGTCCGGGTTATTTGACTTTAAATATAACCCGTATTTGTTGCAGCTTGGGCATTTAAACAAATAGCTTACATGATTGATTCTTGCATGTTACTTCTAATGGTTGAATGTTCTCATGTCCAAGCGCTGCTCAATGCTCATTATGTGGGATAACATATTGGGTATGTACAGACAAAATGCAAGACGATAAGCATGAAATGTTAATGAAAGATCTCTGACACTCAAAACATCTTAGGCTAATCATACCAAGTAATTAGCTAATTAAAATAGAAAAGTTGACTCCTTGCTAATATAAAGCATCAAAATTCAGTAGCATTCAACAATGTCTTGTATAATCAAGAAAGAGCAAAATCACAAAAGTTCAATTCAACTTCTATGGATAACAAAGTAGATGGATCCATAAAAATGCTAAGCTTGACAAGATTGTTTAACCTTTCTCCTTTCATCTTGAAGATGTCGAAAGTCCAAAGCCAAATATCGCCTGAATCTTATGGAATATAAGATCTCGCCACCCTCTCTCCGTGTTCTCTACAACGGTCTTATTCCCATATCTGCAATCATACATAAAATGATCAATTACAAGCTCTAACACAAACCATGGATAGGAATATTTTCATTCATGAGGCACTGTATAGCATAAGCTCACAACCAACTTCTTTGTACTAACTAACATGTATTCCGCGGCCGCAACAGCAGCGACCGCGGCCGCGGCCGCAACAACAGTGACTGCGGCCCCAATAGCCGCGACCGCGACTACATTAGCCGCTCCTTCAACGGTTTCCAGCGCAACAACCCCCTTGTCAATGGCAGTGGGTCTGTTCCCCAGCGCGCCCGCTCCCGAGCCCAACCCTTCCAAGCCCGCGCGCAAGCCCGACGTGCCTACGCCGGCCCTTCCGAGGATGTCGACTCCAGATCCGGGCTTCCGCGCGATGATGATGACCAAGGCACCCAAGCCCACTCCCGCATCCGAGCCATTCTTGTTGATATTTGTGATGCCGAGAGCCGGACCCGTGCCCTACTATGACGCCGCACTCTCGCTGGCTGCCAAGCTCCTGTTTTCCCTGGCCCCACCCAGCTCATAGCGGGGACGCTTCGATTCTAAGGGAGGGAGAATGATGCTCTCCTGGCTATTCTTGAACAAGGATTCGGCGAGCCGTCAAAGACCAAGACCGTGGCATCCCCCGTTGTATCCGACAAGCCTATTTAATTAGCTTTTCTATGTATTTCAGTACTTTCCGTTTTTAGTAGTTCCTTATTTATTAGTTGCTAGTTTTAGCTTATTTCCTATTTTGGTATGCGAGCCCATCTGTGTATGGACTCGACCCATTAGGTTAAATAAGGTCGTGCACTATTTTGGCTATATATAGCCTTCACTTGTAATCGTTTTAGTTACGTTGAAATTTATGCCTAAGCTTCGTAGTTGAGTTGAACTCCTCCCCTTAGGCCTCGGCGTCACAAAACTGGTTAGACCCGATTTAACCACGTCACGGTTCACAAACACAACCTTCACTCCCGCCCCACCCTTGCCCAAGCGAGCATAAGAGAGCCGCGGACCATCCTTCCCGGTGGTTCATACTTATCCGGTTACCAAAAGATGGATCCGAGACCATTTCCTATCTAGATCCGGCGTCAGACGAGATCCAAACCATTAGATTCGTATCAATTGGTATCAGAGCGCCAGGGGTACGAGGTGTAACTTTCCTTCTTTTTCCACTCTCCCTACCCATCATCACCATTAAAACTACCAAAACCGATTGACTTCTGCCCAGATTTCGTCCAAATTTTTTTTGTCCTTTCTGCAATTTTCTATCATAATCTTGTAGAGCTTCTGGATACGAGTCCGAGCATATAACATTCGCCCAAAAACGGACATCGTTTGACCCCTCAAAAGGCCAAAATACGAACCCTTCTCTGCTGCCCAAACCCTAGCCGCTGCCGCCCCTAGCAACCCTAGTTCGGCCTTCTCCCTAGCCTTGCCACCTAGCGCAAAACCTAGCCAACCTGGATCACCTTTGTCGAGCCAGAACCCGCCCATGGCTCACCGGCGCTTCCCGTGGACCTACGACCCCTACCTCTTCGCCGACGAGTGGAACGACGACGAATGGTTTGGTGGCGTGAGTCTATATGACGCCCATCCAGACTATATCCCGCCGTGCCGCAACTGTGACCCCCCGTCCCGCCGCCCATACTCTCTGCCCCGGCGTCCATACTACCCACCCAGGCGCCAATATAACTCGCCACCGCGCCGCGAGTACGACCGAGTGCGCTACCCTGAGCACCCGCACGTGCGCCGTCCCGTGTGTCCTCCCGTGTCACCGGTTCCAACAGTCGCACAAGAAGCCACCACCAAACGCCAGGTCGATGTCACATCAGAAGACGAGGCTTACGCCAAGTGCTATGCGGACCTCAAAGCCCAGCTCGCAGAAGCAAGAACCATAACTTCTGCACTAGCCGCGACCGCGGTCGCAACACCTATGGTCGCGGCTGTGCCGCGGCCACAACAGCAGCGACCGTGGCCCCAACAGTCGCGACCAAGGATACAGCAGGCGCTCCTTCAACGGTTTCCAGCGCCACAGCCCCCTTATCAATGCCAGTGGGTCTGTGCCCCAGCGCGCCCGCTCCCGAGCCCGACGCTTCCAAGCCCGCGCGCAAGCCCAACGTGCCTACGCCGGCCCTTCCGAGGTTGTCTACTCCAGGTCCGAGCTTCCGCACGATGATGATGACCAAGGCACCCAAGCCCGCTCCCACATCCGACCCATTCTTGCTGATATTTGTGATGCCGAGAGCCGGACCCGAGCACTACTATGACGTCACACTCTTGCTGGCTGCCGAGCTCATGTTTTCCCTGGCCCCAACCAGCTTGTAGCGGGGACGCTTCGATTCTAAGGGAGGGAGAATGATGCGCTCCTGGCTAGTCCTGAACCAGGCTTTGGCGAGCCGCCGAAGACCTACGACCCCTACCTCTTCGCCGACGAGTGGAACGACGACGAATGGTTTGGTGGCGTGAGTCTATATGACGCCCATCCAGACTATATCCCGCCGCGCCGCAACTGTGACCCCCCGTCCCGCCGCCCATACTCTCCGCCCCGGCGTCCATACTACCCACCCAGGCGCCAACATAACTCGCCACCGTGCCGCGAGTACGACCGAGTGCGCTACCCTGAGCACCCGCACGTGCGCCGTCCCGTGCGTCCTCCCGTGTCACCGGTTCCAACAGTCGCACAAGAAGCCACCACCAAACGCTAAGTCGATGTCACATCAGAAGACGAGGCTTACGCCAAGTGCTATGCGGACCTCAAAGCCCAGCTCGCAGAAGCAAGAACCATAACTTCTGCACTAGCCGCGACCGCGGTCGCAACACCTATGGTCGCGGCTGTGCCACGGCCGCAACAGCAGCGACCGTGGCCCCAACAGTCGCGACCAAGGATACAGCAGGCGCTCCTTCAACGGTTTCCAGCGCCACAGCCCCCTTATCAATGGCAGTGGGTCTGTGCCCCAGCGCGCCCGCTCCCGAGCCCGACGCTTCCAAGCCCGCGCGCAAGCCCAACGTGCCTACGCCGGCCCTTCCGAGGTTGTCTACTCCAGGTCCGAGCTTCCGCACGATGATGATGACCAAGGCACCCAAGCCCGCTCCCACATCCGACCCATTCTTGCTGATATTTGTGATGCCGAGAGCCGGACCCGAGCACTACTACGACGCCACACTCTCGCTGGCTGCCGAGCTCATGTTTTCCCTGGCCCCAACCAGCTTGTAGCGGGGACGCTTCGATTCTAAGGGAGGGAGAATGATGCGCTCCTGGCTAGTCCTGAACCAGGCTTTGGCGAGCCGCCGAAGACCTACGACCCCTACCTCTTCGCCGACGAGTGGAACGACGACGAATGGTTTGGTGGCGTGAGTCTATATGACGCCCATCCAGACTATATCCCGCCGCGCCGCAACTGTGACCCCCCGTCCCGCCGCCCATACTCTCCGCCCCGGCGTCCATACTACCCACCCAGGCGCCAACATAACTCGCCACCGCGCCGCGAGTACGACCGAGTGCGCTACCCTGAGCACCCGCACGTGCGCCGTCCCGTGCGTCCTCCCGTGTCACCGGTTCCAACAGTCGCACAAGAAGCCACCACCAAACGCCAAGTCGATGTCACATCAGAAGACGAGGCTTATGCCAAGTGCTATGCGGACCTCAAAGCCCAGCTCGCAGAAGCAAGAACCATAACTTCTGCACTAGCCGCGACCGCGGTCGCAACACCTATGGTCGCGGCTGTGCCGCGGCCGCAACAGCAGCGACCGTGGCCCCAACAGTCGCGACCAAGGATACAGCAGGCGCTCCTTCAACGGTTTCCAGCGCCACAGCCCCCTTATCAATGGCAGTGGGTCTGTGCCCCAGCACGCCCGCTCTCGAGCCCGACGCTTCCAAGCCCGCGCGCAAGCCCAACGTGCCTACGCCGGCCCTTCCGAGGTTGTCTACTCCAGGTCCGAGCTTCCGCACGATGATGATGACCAAGGCACCCAAGCCCGCTCCCACATCCGACCCATTCTTGCTGATATTTGTGATGCCGAGAGCCGGACCCGAGCACTACTACGATGCCACACTCTCGCTGGCTGCCGAGCTCATGTTTTCCCTGGCCCCAACCAGCTTGTAGCGGGGACGCTTCGATTCTAAGGGAGGGAGAATGATGCGCTCCTGGCTAGTCCTGAACCAGGATTTGGCGAGCCGCCGAAGACCAAGACCGTGGCGTCCTCCGTTGCATCCGACAAGCCTATTTAATTAGCTTTTCTATGTATTTTAGTACTTTCCATTTTTAGTAGTTCCTTACTTATTAGTTGCTAGTTTTAGCTTATTTCTTGTTTCGGTATGCGAGCCCATCTGCGTATGGACTCGGCCCATTAGGTTAAATAAGGCCGTGCACTATTTTGGCTATATATAGCCTTCACTTGTAATCGTTTTAGTTACGTTGAAATTTATGCCTAAGCTTCGTAGTTGAGTTGAACTCCTCCCCTTAGGCGTCGGCGTCACAAAACTGGTTAGACCAGATTGAACCACGTCACAGTTCACAAACACAACCTTCACTCTCGCCCCACCCTCGCCCAAGCGAGCATAAGAGAGCCGCGGACCATCCTTCCCGGTGGTTCGTACTTATCCGGTTACCAAAAGAAGGATTCGAGACCATTTCCTACCTAGATCCGGCGTCAGACGAGATCCAAACCATCAGAATCATAACAATTGGTATCAGAGTGCCAGGGGTACGAGGTGTGTATTTCCTTCTTTTTCCTCTCTCCCTACCCATCATGACCATTAAAACTCCCAAATTTCGTCCAAATTTCGTCCATTCTGCAATTTTCTATCTTAATCTTTTAGAGCTTCTCAATACGAGTCTGGGCATATAACATTCGCCCAAAACGGACATCGTTTGACCCCTCAAAAAGCCAAAATACGAACCTTTATCTGCTGCCCAAACCCTAGCCGCCGCCGCCCCTAGCAACCCTAGTTCGGCCTTCTCCCTAGCCGTGCCACCTAGCCCAAAACCGAGCCAACCTGGATCACCTTTGTTAAGCCAGCACCCGCCCATTGCTCACTGGCGCCTCCCGTGAACCTACGACCCCTACCTCTTCGCCGACGAATGGAACGACAACGAATGGTTTGGTGGCGTGAGTCTGTATGACACCCATCCAGACTATATCTTGCCGCAACTGTGACCCCCAGTCCCTCCGCCTGTACTCTCCGCCCCGGCGTCCATACTACCCACGCAGGCGCCAACACAACTCGCCACCGCACCGCGAGTACGACTGAGTGCGCTACCCTGAGCACCTACACGTGTGCCGTCCCGCGCGTCCTCCCGTGTCACCGGTTCCAACAGTCACACACGAAGCCACCACCAAGTGCCAAGCCGATGTCACAGCAGAACACGAGGCTTACGCCAAGTGCATTGCAGACCTCAAAGCCCAGCTCGCAGAAGCAAGAACCATAACTTCTGCAATAGCCGCGGCCGCAACCACAGCCGCGACCACGGCCGCAACAACAGCGACCGCGGCCCCAACAGTCGCGACCGCGGCTACAGCAGGCGCACCTTCAACGGTTTCCAGCGCAGCAGCCCCCTTCTCAATGGCATTGTGCCCCAGCGCGCCCGCTCCCGAGCCCGATGCTTCCAAGCACGCGCGCAAGCCCAACGTGCCCAACGTGCCTACGCCGGCCCTTCCGAGGTTGTCCACTCCAGATCCGGGCTTCCGCATGATGATGATGACCAAGGCACCCAAGCCCGCTCCCACATCCGACCCATTCTTGCTGATATTTGTGATGCCGAGAGCCAGACCCGAGCCGTACTACCACGCCGCACTCTCGCTGGCTACCGAGCTCTTGTTCTCTCTAGCCCCACCCAGCTCGTAGTGGGGACGCTTCGATTCTAAGGGAGGGAGAATGATGCGCTCCTGGCTAGTCTTGAACAAGGCTTTGGCGAGCCGCCGAAGACCAAGACCGTGGCATCCCCCCGTTGCATCCGACAAGCCCATTTAATTACCTTTTTTATGTATTTCAGTACTTTCCATTTTTAGTAGTTCCTTATTTATTAGTTGCTAGTTTTAGCTTATTTCCTGTTTTGGTATGCGAGCCCATCTGCGTATGGACTCGGCCCAGTATGTTAAATAAGGTCGTGCACTATTTTGGCTATATATAGCCTTCACTTGTAATCGTTTTAGTTACGTTGAAATTTATGCCTAAGCTTCGTAGTTGAGTTGAACTCCTCCCCTTAGGCATCGGCGTCACAAAACTGGTTAGACTAGATTGAACCACGTCACAGTTCACAAACACAACCTTCACTCTCGCCCCACCCTTACCCAAGCGAGCATAAGAGAGCCGCAGACCATCCTTTCCGGTGGTTCGTACTTATCCGGTTACCAAAAGAAGGATTTAAGACCATTTCCTACCTAGATCCGGCGTCAGATGAGATCCAAACCATCGGATTTGGATCAATTGGTATCAGAGCGCCAGGGGTACAAGGTGTGTCTTTCCTTCTTTTTCCTCTCTCCCTACCCATCATCACCATTAAAACTCCCAAAACCGATTGACTCTTGCCCAGATTTCGTCCAAACATTTTTCGTCCTTTCTGCATTTTGCTATCATAATATTGTAGAGATTCTCGATACGAGTCCATGCATATAAAATTCGCCCAAAACGGACATCGTTTGACCCCTCAAAAGGCCAAAATACGAAGCCTTCTCTACTGCCCAAACCCTAGCCGCCGCCTCCCCTAGCAACCCTAGTTCGGCCTTCTCCCTAGCCGTGCCACCTAGCCCAAAACCTAACCAACCTGGATCACCTTTGCCGAGCCAGCACCAGCCCATGGCTAACCGGCGCCTCCCGTGGACCTACGACCCGTACCTCTTCGCCGACGAGTGGAACGACGACGAATGGTTTGGTGGCGTGAGTCTATTTGACGCCCATCCGGACTATATCCCGCCGCGCCGCAACTGTGACCCCCCATCCCGCCGCCCGTACTCTCCGCCTCGGCGTCCATTCTACCCACGCAGGCGCCAACACAACTCGCCACCGCGCCGCGAGTACGACGAGTGCGCTACCCTGAGCACCCGCACGTGCGCCGTCCCGCGCGTCCTCCCGTGTCACCGGTTCAAACAGTCGCACATGAAGCCACCACCAAGCCCCAAGCCGATGTCGCAGCAGAAGACGAGGCTTACGCCAAGTGCATTGCGGACCTCAAAGCCCAGCTCGCAGAAGCAAGAACCATAACTTCTACACTAGCCGCGATCGCGGCCGCAACCACATCCGCGACCGCGACAGCAACAGCAGCGACCGCGGCCCTAACAGTCACGACCGCGGCTACAGCAGGCGCTCCTTCAAAGGTTTCCAGCGCAGCAGCCCCCTTGTCAATGGCACTGTGCCCCAGCGCGCCCGCTCCCGAGCCCGACGCTTCCAAGCCCGCGCGCAAGCCTGACGTGCCTACGCCGGCCCTTCCGAGGTTGTCTACTCCAGATCCGGGCTTCCGCACGATGATGATGACCAAGGCACCCAAGCCCGCTCCTGCATCCGACCCATTCTTGATGATATTTGTGATGCCGAGAGCCGGACCCGAGCCCTACTACGATGTCGCACTCTCGTTGGCTGTCGAGCTCCTGTATTCCCTGGCCCCGCCCAGCTCGTAGCGGGGACGCTTCGATTCTAAGGGAGGGAGAATGATGCGCTCTTGGCTAGTCCTGAACCAGGGTTTGGCGAGCCGCCAAAGACCAAGACCATGGTGTCCCCCGTTGCATCCGACAAGCCTATTTAATTAGCTTTTCTATGTATTTCAGTACTTTCTGTTTTTAGTAGTTCCTTATTTATTAGTTGCTAGTTTTAGCTTATTTCCTGTTTTGGTATACGAGCCCATCTGCGTATGGACTCGGCCCATTAGGTTAAATAAGGCCGTGCACTATTTTGGCTAAATATATCCTTCACTTATAATCGTTTTAGTTACGTTGAAATTTATGCCTAAGCTTCGTAGTTGAGTTGAAATCCTCCTCTTAGGCCTCGGCGTCACAAAACTGGTTAGACCAGATTGAACCACGTCACGGTTCACAAACACAACCTTCACTCTCGCCTCACCCTCGCCCAAGCGAGCATAAGAGAGCCGCGGACCATCCTTCCCGGTGGTTCGTACTTATCCGGTTACCAAAAGAAGGATTCGAGACCATTTCCTACCTAGATACGGCGTCAGACGAGATCCAAACTGACAAGGCCGAAAACCGGTGTCCTTTTTCCTGTCAAAGAAATCCTAATTCACCTACTAAAGAGTATAGCAAGTAAGTCAGAGTCAATCCCACAGGGAATCGGTTATCTGTATGCAGAAGACGTGTGACTGACAAGTAACAAAGGGGGGTTTATGCGATCGTAGAGTAACAATGATTAAAGCTTTAAAGGAAGAATAAGTATGATGAGTGGAAGCATTCCACTAGACAAATATCCACACTGCAGATGAAATAGGTTGATCACTGATAACTATTGTTCCAAGTTCTTTTCACAATCTTATTGTCGTTCTCATCCTGATCATAATTAACTACCAATTCAGACAGTTGTTGGTAGCACTTACCACAAAATCAATAGAAGAAAACCTTACTATCAATAAAGCAATAGCATTCAAACATGGATATAGGATACATGCAAATAGAAGAAAACCTTACTATTTAACATGCAAATAATTCTCTCTCACAATTGCACACTCGTATTCCACTATATGTAACAATTGTGTTTGCCACTAGATATGCACTCGCATTCCGCTATATGCAAATCCTAGCACTATGATAAATATCGATAAACCTAGTTAGCAACTCTAGATAAATCAACACAAACCAATAGACAATATGCTCAAGAGAATTAAACCAACTTAATAAGATAGAGAACAAGGAATAGAAATCTCACAACCAATCCATTGCAATGCTTCAATTGTCTAGCGAAATAAAGGTATTTAGTTCTCCATTCGTTCAAACCCTAGATCTAGAAAATGAGAACGAGAGAGTGAGAACGTGAACGTTCTATCTAAAAACTGGAAAAACTCTTAAATAGGTTCAGGAAAGAAAAGCTAAACCTAGCAAACAAAATAACGGAAATGAAATAATAGAAAATGGAATATCCGAAAATGCTAAAATCGGAAACAAATAAACGCTGGCCGCGAGGCGTCTACATCCACCGCGGGGCGGTGGCTTCGCTGTGTTGCCATCTCTGAGATCCACCGCCGGGTCGCGGTGGCTTGTGGCGCGGCGCGTCAGCAGTGACTTCTTCAGCTCCATCAAGTCTTCATATTCTGCTCTTCTGTACTACCAAGTGATGGTAGCCTTCCTCCATGAGTCTTAAGCAGATCTTCTCCTCCATCTTCTTCATCCTTCATTAAGTTGTAAATCCTATGATATCTTCACTTCTTAACTCTTCTTCTGGATTACAGACTTAGCCTAAATCTATACTGAAACTCCATCTAAATCATGTCAATAATTACTAGTTAAGATGCCTGAAATGGCACCTATCAAATTCCCCCACACTTAGACCTTTACTCGTCCCGAGTAAATCAAAGCTAATCCTACTCCAATCCTTAAATACTAAGGCCTCAGGAAGTGCGAGCAAACATGATACCAGTGATTATAACAACTTTAAAATCAGCTCCAGAGAACCAAAACAAGTGATGCGAGATAAATCTATTCCTAACTCCTGTCTAGCTCCTTATCGCTCCAGAGTGACCTACCCGATCTCCTTATATCACCTCTTCTTATGACGCCAACCTCCAGAATGATCCTAAAATCACTCTTTTTTTTTGTACGCTCATCTTGCCTAGGCGCCACTTATTTCATTTTGCTAGACATCTCACATGTACTCACATCACTCTAGTCCAATTTTGCACCGGTCTATACCAGTCGGACTACCTGCTTATTACCTGAACCGCCCTTTTGGGTTTTCAGCTCATCCCAGGATTTTGATTGCCTTTTTCTCATTTTATGGCTTTTTTTTTTAGAAATACTCGAATCTGAAATGCAAAATTGAAATGCATAAACAAACTATGTACACTAACTATGATAGGTAGCAAGTCTAAATCCCTCCCCCACACTTGAATCACACATTGTCCTCAATGTAGAGACGAAGACAGAACTAAATAAGGGAGAAAAGAAAATAAACTCACTGGTAAGGTGGATACGGTGGATAGCCTGGCGTGTACGGGTACCGCCCAAAATAGTGCTCCTGTATAGATGCCTCAGCTGAACTCAACCGGCTCGTAAGGTCATGCTCAATATCAGTCTGTAAAGTCTGCAGGCGAGTCAGCATCCCCTCATTTGCAGCGTGTTGACGCGCGTAAAAGCATCAAAACGAGCAAACACCTCATCCCAAGGAATCTCAGAAGTCGATGCAGAAGAAGAGGCAGCAGCATACACAGGGGGATCAATATCCATAGGAGCAGCAGCCTGGACTCTATCCTCAGAAACGGGGGAGATGACCTCAGCGTCAGATGGAATAAACCACTGTGTGAAATCCCGCGGATAGGTAAAGTGATGAGGGAGGCGCAACATGTGACCTCCATAAGAAAACCAGATGAAATGCTCTTGGGAGTTGTTCAACATACCACACCGTCGCAGATATGGGATGTCGTAGCGAACAGGCATGATCGACTGAGGAATAGTGTCCGTTTGAATTCTGGCGGCAGCAACCAAGGTGATCAGACCACCCTGAACAATATCCCGCGCCTCACCCTCACGAATCCTCTGAAGGTTGCGAACCCACACTAGAACCCAACAAGGAGTCTCCTCATCCAAAGGGTCAAGCATCGGAAGAAACAAACCAAGGCGTTTCAGAGAAACCTTCCTATCCTCCGCACACCCACAAAATGATCGCACTAGCACTGTATGAATTAAGCGTAGGCAAGGGTGCACTAGTCTGCTACTGGACTCCCTACCTTTTTGAAAATCAGGCATTCCCGTAGCGGTAGTCCAGAAGTCTTTAATTTCCGCTTCATCGGGTCCCTTCTTCCACCCAGCAGTAGGTGGTCTAGACACTCCCAACACCTCCCTGACTTCCTCCACTGGCATCTCGTAAGCTCGTCCCTCATACTTAAATTTTATGCCCGCCAGCACTTTGCGCACTTCACCATTAACAGTGCGTCTCTCAGTATATCTCGACATGGTGGCGATAAATTGGTAACACAGCTCGGGGGACGCAGGGGCACACTTGTCCAGGAAGTCACTCAATCTCAACCTATCCAAACACAGCTGGACCATCTCTAACATTCCCAACTCGGCCAAAGTCCCTTTATCAAAGAATTGAGGCGGTAGCACAGCCCTCTCCGCAACCACATCATAGGCCTTATTCTCCTCCACAGTCATACCAACCTTCCTAGATCTCGGCATAATTAAAGTATTTGAATGCTTGGATTCAAAGAGCTGGGCAAAGACGACTTACAAACCAAAGACAAATATTCACCAAGGTCTTGCCGCGGGGCGGTATGCCTCACCGCGGGGCGGCGGTGAAAACCAGTTACTCCACTGAAAGCTGCTATCGGGTCACGGTGGGAACTGACGCGGGGCGGTGGACTGTTCAACCTTCTTCTCTAAATCAAAAATTCCCGAATTGCGCGAGGCGGTGGAGCATCAATGCAAGGCGGCAACTGTGCGACCTCCCAACCTCAACCTCCAATGAGCCAAGATAGAGCCCCAACGGTCCTCCAATCACACCTCCAAAACCACTCAACACCACCCTTCAACCAATAAGCACCGCGAAGCGGTCGGACGAGCGCAAGGAGGTCGCTAGGTTATGGGAAACTGAAATTGGGTTCAAGGATCACCACAATGTAGCTTAGATCGAGGGAAAGGCAGGGATTTGTGAGATTTTGGGTGAGGGCTTGAGAGGAGAAAGAGAGATACGGTAGAGAGAGAGAAAGAAAAGAGTGAGGAGGTTAGGGTTTGGCGGGAGTGTTTAATGAGTAATGGGGTAAATACCAGGTACCGGACCACGGGACGATCCAAATAACACCGTCAAATCCTTCGTATCCAACTTGGAAAATGTTTTTGAAAACGAAACCATTTTTTTTTAAAAAAAAAATCAGAGTTGAGTGAAAATACCCAGGCTTCACCGCGGGGCGGTGTGGTTCACCGCGGGGCGGTCATGGGTTTCCTGGAGAATTAAACTCGCCTCCATTTACTTTCGTACTTAACACGTTAGTAGCAGGCGGACGAAACAAAGCAAAAGAACTACGAAAAAGGTCTAAAGAAAGAAAATAAAAAGAAAATAAAAAGAAAAATACCTCGGGTTGCCTCCCGATAAGCGCCTTGGTTAACGTCGTTGGCTCGACGTAGGCTGTGGCCTATCAGTTTTCAGCTTCAGGGACTTCAAAACTCACTTCATCAACTTGGTTCGGGTTGAAGATGTCATGGTAAGGCTTCAATCTTTGGCCATTCACTTTGAAAACGTTGTTCATCTTGTTGTCAATCAATCCAATGGCACCATAGGGGTGTACTTCAACAATTACATAAGGACCCGTCCACTTGGATTTCAGCTTCCCAGCAAAAAGCTTAAGCCGAGAATGAAATAGGAGGACCTTATCCCCTGGCTTGAAATCTCTTCTCAAGATGTGCTTGTCATGCCATTGCTTGGTTTTTGCCTTATAGCTAACATAGTTCTCATATGACTCAAGGCGTAACTCCTCTAGTTCTTACAGCTGCAGCTTCCGGAAATCTCCCACTTCATCCAATTGCATGTTGCATTTCTTTATTGCCCACCATGCTTTATGTTCAAGCTCTACATGGAGGTGGCATGCTTTTCCGAATACTAACCGGAAAGGGGACATTCCTATTGGAGTTTTGAAAGTTGTGCGGTATGCCCACAGTGCATCATTAAGTTTAGAACTCCAATCCTTTCGATTAGCTGCAACCGTTTTCTCCAGGATGGATTTAATCTCTCTATTGGAAACTTCGGCCTACCCATTAGTTTGAGGATGATAGGCCGTGGAGACTCTTTGGGTGACATGATACTTCTTCAGCAGGGCAGTCACTATCTTGTTGCAGAAATGGGTTCCCCGATCACTAATTAAAGCTTTGGGTATCCCAAATCTTGAGAAAATGTTCTCCTTAAGAAAACCTGCCACAACTTTAGAATCATCAGTCCTGGTGGCCTTCGCTTCCACCCACTTGGAAACATAGTCCACCGCAAGCAATATACAGAGATTCCCATGAGAGCTAGGAAAGGGTCCCATAAAGTCAATGCCCCAAACATCAAAGACCTCGCAAAAGATTAATGATGATTGCGGCATCTCATTTCTCCTGGAGATATTTCCAACCCTTTGGCATCGGTCACAAGATTTACAAAAGGCATAGGCATCCCGAAAGATGTGTGGCCAATAAAATCCTGCATCCAATACTTTCCTAGTAGTCTTATTTGCCCCAAAATGACCCCCATATGCTTGAGAATGGCAAAAGTTAAGGATAGATTGTACCTCATTATCCGAAAGACATCGGCGCACTACCTGATCGACACAATGTTTCCATAGGTAGGGATCATCCCAAACATAGTGACGGGCTTCTCTTCGTACCTTTTCCTTTTGAGCTCTAGTGTAATCCGGGGGTAGTTCCTCTCGAACCAAATAGTTCACGATATCTGCGTACCATGGTCTAAAAGAACGGAGCCCGAAGACGGCCTCGGCTATGTAAAGAGGGGGTTCGGAAGTACTTACAGAGCAGAGTGTGAGTCCAGAGATGTTGCCGCGGGGTGGTGATCTCAATGTGGGCCGCGGTGAGTTTTCTTGGTTCTCAGTTGAACATGCCGCCGGGTCGCGGTGGATGTCGCCGCGGGGCGGTGGAGCTTCCGGTTCCACAATTTCTACAGATCGCCGGGTCGCGGGGGTGCAGACCGTGGGGTGGTGAGCGTCATCCGAAATTCCTTCGATCATAAAGAGTGTGTCATTTGGGAAAGTTCCGTGAATGGGGCTCTGTGCTCCGGGCTTATCTTCTTCATGTACGAGCCTACTTAGGTGATCAACTACTAGGTTCTCTGCTCCCTTTTTATCTCGGATCTCAACATCAAATTCAGTGAGTAGGAGAACCCATCGGATTAGTCTTGGATTTTCTTCCTTCTTCGTCATTAGGTAACGAAGGGCAGCATGATCTGTGTAGATGATCACCTTTACTCCCAAAAGATATTGCCTAAATTTTTCCAAGGCAAAGACAACTGCCAGCATTTCCTTCTCAGTGGTGGAGTAGTTCCTCTGAGCTCCATTTAGAGTCATGGAGGCATAATGAATTACATGGGAGGCACATCCCACTTTCTGGCCTAGAACTACTCCAACCGCATAGTCGTTGGCGTCACACATGATCTCAAATGGGCGAGACCAGTCAGGTGCCTGAATGATAGGTGCACTTGTTAGGCGTTCTCTCAAGCAATCAAACGCCTTCTTGCACTCGTCGATGAACTCATAGGTCACCTTTTTCTTCAGTAGCTCGTATAGAGGTGAAGAGATCTTAGAGAAGTCCTTGATAAATCTTCGGTAAAAACCTGCATGACCTAAAAAGGAACGCACTTCAAGCACATTAGTAGGATAAGGCAAAGACTGAATCACATCAATCTTCGCCTTATCAACCTCAATACCCCTAGCAGAAATAATATGACCAAGTATTATACCATGTTCTACCATGAAATGACACTTTTCAAAATTCAAAACCAAATTGGTTTCAACACATCTTTTAAGTACAAGTGCCAAATGGTTCAAACATGAATCAAAGCTAGTCCCATGCATTGTGAAGTCGTCCATGAATACCTCAATAAATTTCTCAACATATTCAGAGAAAATACTAACCATACATCGTTGAAATGTACCGGGTGCGTTACACAAACCAAATGGCATTCTGTGGTATGCAAAGGTGCCAAAGGGGCATGTAAAAGTGGTTTTCTCCTGGTCTTCTGGCGCTATAGCCACCTGAAAGTATCCTGAATACCCATCTAGAAAACAGTAATAGGGGCGCCCAACAAGGCGTTCTAGCATTTGATCAATAAAAGGTAAGGGAAAATGGTCTTTCCGAGTTACCGCATTCAGCTTACGATAGTTAATGCACACCCTCCTTCCTGTAGTGGTCCTTGTAGGAACCAAATCCCCTTGTTGATTCTCCACTATAGTGATACCTCCTTTCTTAGGGACAACCTGAGTTGGACTTACCCATTGGCTATCGGAAATAGGGAAGATCATATCAGCTTTGAGGAGTTTCAGCACCTCCTTCTCGACCACTTCCATCATTGGAGGATTGAGTCTTCTCTGTGGCTGCCTAGATTGTTTGGCTCCATCTTCAAGTAGAATCCTATGCATACAAGTCGAGGGACTTATCCCTTTTATGTCTGCAATGGTCCATCCTATCGCAGTCTTGTACTCCCTGAGCACGCCTAATAGCTTCATTTCCTGGTCTTCAGATATCTTACTAGACACAATGACTGGCAGCGTGTCGTTGGCTCCAAGAAAAGCGTACTTGAGATGATCCGGCAGCGGCTTCAATTCAATCTCGGGAGCCTGTATAACAGAGGGAACAAGCTTCTCGCTCGGGTTTAGTAAATTGGGGCCAACGCCCAAAGGATCAATAGGAAACTTACCATATGCATCCATCTGAGCTATGATTTCCTGCATGTTAGATGGTAAAGAGTATTCCTCATGGGACAATTCCAAATTATTCTCAACAATGGACATCAACTCATCAGGACCAGATATATCAAATACATCCTGTGCAATAGAATCGATCACATCAATGGAGCATAAAGAATGGTCTTCATTGGGGTGTTTCATAGCTTCATAAATATTATATTCCACCTTCTCCCCATCGAATTCCATAGAAAGTGTCCCACTTTGCAAATCAAGTTTAGTCTTAGTAGTTTTTAAAAATGGTCTACCTAACAGTATAGGAGTTGCCTTTGTATCTGTTTCCATATCTAAGACATAAAAATCTGTAGGGAATATCAATTTATCAACCATAACAAGAACATCCTCTACTACTCCTCTAGGGTAGACACTAGACCTATCAGCTAATTGAATCACAATTCCAGTTTCCTGCAGAGGTCCAAGTCCAAGAGATTCATAGAGGGAATAGGGCAAAACATTAATGGAGGCACCAAGATCAAGCATAGCTCTTTCAAATTTAGTGTCACCAATAATATAAGGAATGCTCCACATACCTGGATCGCCGCACTTCTTTGGCATACGCCTCTGGAATACAGCGGATACGTGTTCACTGACCTTGACTTTTTCCTTGCCCTTTAGCTTCTAATTTCTCTTGATGGTGCATAACTCCTTTAAAAACTTAGCGTACCAAGGTACACTCTTTACAAGCTTGAGGAGGGAGATGTTTACCTCACACTTACTGAAGGTGTCGAAGAGATCCTTGTCGTCGATTACTTTCCTTTCCTTTAGTGCCTCCGGAAAGGGGGCAGGGGGCTTTTCAGGACCAAGAGGAGGGAAATTTGGACGAACATAGGGGTCCTCTTCTTCATCGTGATCAAGATCTGGGCTTTCACCGCGGGGCGGTGGGTTCACCGCGGGGCGGTGGGTTCACCGCGGGGCGGTGGGTTCACCGCGGGGCGGTGGGACTTGCCCATCTTCAATTTCAGCTCTGTCGTCCTTTTCAGCAGTAGGAGCGACTTGCAATTCCTTGCCACTTCGGAGGGTCACAACACTTACACTTTCTTGCGAAGCCCTTTTGTCCAACCTAGTGACCACATCTATTAACTGACCCACTTGCTTTTCCATGCTCTTGATGCTGGCCGCAGTTGTTTGCACATGAGTTGTGAGGTTCATTGTTAAGGCTGTGAGCAACTCGTTAGTTGAAGGGGAACTACTAGCCTGGGGAGCAACTGGTAGCTCATCAAAGTGAGGTTGTGGTGGTTGTTATAACTGTTGTTGATCATGTCGAGGTCTAATAGGCTCGTAACCTCCAGCAGCGTATACTTCAGCAGTAGTGGCATCCTGAAGTTGGGGACAAGCATTGGTGTTGTGAAATGGATCAACGCAGATTCCACAAACATTGTGATGTTGAGGTGCTTCTTGTTTACCCAACTTCGCAATTACGTCTTTCAATGAAGCAATTTCTTGCAATAAATGCGCATCATTGGAGTTGACAGCATTAACTCTTCTGGTCTTTGGGGCTTCATCAAAATCCCTTGTGCTCTCAGCCATATCATGAAGTTTAATCATGGTTGCATCAGGGGTCATATTCAAGATACTACCACCACAAGTAGCATCTATGATTCTTCTTTCATCATCTAGCAGCCCATTGTAAACATAGAGTACTAGAGCTTTCTTGTCAAAACCATGGAACGGGCAACTAGAACAAAGTCATTTGAACCGCTCACAATAGTCATAAAGGGTCTCCTCCTCTCCTTGTTCAATACTGGCAATCGCCCTTTTCAAGGCATTCGCCATCTTGGTTGGGAAATATTGTGCGAGGAATGCCTTATGTAGCTTAGCCCATGAATCTATGCTTCCGCCAGGCAGATGATAGTACCAGTCCTCGGCATCATCCTTAAGAGTGAACCCGAAGGCTCTCATTTTAATCTGATCTTCAGTGACGTTAGCTGGTTTAATGCTCATAATGACGTTGTGGAATTTACCCAAGTGTTGGATGGGGTCTTCTCCACTTCGTCCATGGTATCTCGGGAGCAACCATATCACTCCTGTTCTGAGCTCAAATGTCACACCATCCGCAAGGGGTGGAATGATTATAGCCAATGGCTGCTGTATCAGATCTGGCGCAGTCAACTGTCGGAGTGTCTGAGCCATTCGTACCTGTCTCTGTATCAACTTCAACAAGTAGCGACTCAGTTGCAAAGGTGCGGACCGTAAGATAGATCCACACCGCAATCAATCACAAATAATCACAAACAGAGTATTTGACTCCCCGGCAACGGCGCCAAATTTGACAAGGTCGGAAACCGGTGTCATTTTTCCTGTCAAAGAAATCCTAATTCACCTACTAAAGAGTATAGCAAGTAAGTCAGAGTCGATCCCATAGGGAATCGGTTATCTGTATGCAGAAGACGTATGACTGACAAGTAACAAAGGGGGGTTTATGTGATCGTAGAGTAACAATGATTAAAGCTTTAAAGGAAGAATAAGTATGATGAGTGGAAGCATTCCACTAGACAAATATCCATACTGCAGATGAAATAGGTTGATCATTGATAACTATTGTTCCAAGTTCTTTTCACAATCTTATTGTCGTTCCCATCCTGATCATAATTAACTACCAATTCAGACAGTTGTTGGTAGCACTTACCACAAAATCAATAGAAGAAAACCTTACTATCAATAAAGCAATAGCATTCAAACAAGGATATAGGATACATGCAAATAGAAGAAAACCTTACTATTTAACATGCAAATAATTCTCTCTCACAATTGCACACTTGTATTCCACTATATGTAACAATTGTGTTTGCCACTAGATATGCACTCGCATTCCGCTATATGCAAATCCTAGCACTATGATAAATATCGATAAACCTAGTTATCAACTCTAGATAAATCAACACAAACCAATAGACAATATGCTCAAGAGAATTAAACCAACTTAATAAGATAGAGAACAAGGAATAGAAATCTCACAACCAATCCATTGCAATGCTTCAATTGTCTAGCGAAATAAAGGTATTTAGTTCTCCATTCGTTCAAACCCTAGATCTAGAAAATGAGAACGAGAGAGTGAGAACGTGAACGTTCTATCTAAAAACTGGAAAAACTCTTAAATAGGTTCAGGAAAGAAAAGCTAAACCTAGCAAACAAAATAACGGAAATGAAATAATAGAAAATGGAATATCCGAAAATGCTAAAATCGGAAACAAATAAACGCTGGCCGCGAGGCGTCTACATCCACCGCGGGGCGATGAGTTCCACCGCGGGGCGGTGTCTTCGCTGTGTTGCCATCTCTGAGATCCACCGCCGGGTCATGGTGGCTTGTGGCGCGGCGCGTCAGCAGTGACTTCTTCAGCTCCATCAAGTCTTCATCTTCTGCTCTTCTGTACTACCAAGTGATGGTAGCCTTCCTCCATGAGTCTTAAGCAGATCTTCTCCTCCATCTTCTTCATCCATCATTAAGCTGTAAATCCCATGATATCTTCACTTCTTAACTCTTCTTCTGGATTACAGACTTAGCCTAAATCTATATCGAAACTCCATCTAAATCATGTCAATAATTACTAGTTAAGGTGCCTGAAATGGCACCTATCACAAACCATCGGATTCGGAACAATTGGTATAAGAGCGCCAGGGGTACGAGGTGTGTCTTTCCTTCTTTTTCCTCTCTCCCTACCCATCATCACCATTAAAACTCCCAAAACTGATTGACTCTTGCCCAGATTTCGTCCAAACATTTTTTGTCCTTTCTGCATTTTGATATCGTAATATTGTAGAGCTTCTCGATACGAGTCCGGGCATATAAAATTCGCCCAAAACGGACATCATTTGACCCCTCAAAAGGCCAAAATACGAACCCTTCTCTTTGCCCAAACTGTAGCCGGCGCCGCCCCTAGCAACCCTAGTTCGGCCTCCTCCCTAGCCGTGCCACCTAGGCCAAAACCTAGCCAACCTGGATCACCTTTGCCGATCCAACACCCGCCCATGGCTAACCGGCGCCTCCCGTGGACCCACGACCCCTACCTCTTCGCCGACGAGTGGAACGACGACGAATGGTTTGGTGGCGTGAGTCTATATGACACCTATCCAGACTATATCCCGCCGCGCCGCAACTATGACCCCCCGTCCCGCCGCCCGAAATCTCCGCCCCGGCGTCCATACTACCCACACAGGCGCCAACACAACTCGCCACCTACATACATACACACGGTGAAACCCCACTCGACGGAGCATACGGGTGAAACCGACATACACGAAATACAAAACGTCGTCGACAACTTCCTTGAAGGTCCGACAAACATGTACGAAACAAACAAGCATACGATTCTATTTGTAAAAATACAATTGCATCGAAATAAAATCATTTTTATACAAATACGTGACCCGCGATGGTGGACAGGTCGCCAAAACACATTGTCATCCTACACATCTGTAGGACTTTAACGACAGTCATTCAGAAATATCATGTGACCCGCGATGGTAGACGGGTCGCCAAAACACATAATATTCAAACCCATACACAGGTGGGGCAAACAAAGTCGTACTATGCAAAGAAAACAAATCAAGCGTCGGGGGCAATGGCATTACCTTCCGCAGGGGCTGGCTCCAGAGAAGCTATCTCGTCAGTCGGCTCGACATCGCCGGGATGGGCCTCGTCCTCATCGGCGCCTTCATCCACGGCCTCTTCTCCGACGCCGGCCAAGCAAAACAGCTCCTGACCAGGATCGCCCTTTGGGAACATGGAGTCCAGAGTCTCCTTCTCCGCTTTCAGGTCCCAGAGCTCATGCTTGCCCTCGTTGAACTCTTCGATCATCTCGATGCGCGACTTCACAGCATAAAAGGCCCCAACATCGCCAGCAATCTGGCCATTGGAAATCCGAGCCCGCTTCACCTCCTCCTCAACGCCTGATCGGCACTCTTCAAACCCCCTCCGACTTGCGACCAACTCTTCTTGACAACTCTTCAGCTCCCTGGTGAGGCGACGCTCAGTCTCACGGCAGCGACTCTCCGCTCCCTCCAGCTTGGTCCTCAAAGACGCAAGGTCGGACTCTGACCTAGCAGCCCTATCCTCGGCCTTGACAAGCATCGCCTGAACACCAGAGTAAGCTCCCAAGAAATACTGGAAGGCCTGACAGAAAGACACACGACAACACAAAAACACAATCAAGAAACGCGGTCGAGCAAAAAGAAACATAAAAACAAGAACAAAGGGCAACTCACCCTCCACGCGGAGCATACCGCTTCACCAATGCAGTCTAGAGGGGAGACATCCTTAACTTCCGACTTCAAAGTCGGGTCCTGAGCGCGAAAAAGGTCGGCGATCGACTGTCCGACGGCACCGATCTTGCCGACCCCCTCAGCGGTCGCACTCTTCTTCCTAGGGATGTCCTCCACCTTGACGTCTTCAGGGTGAGCGCTCGCCTTCCTCTTAGAGCCAGTCTTGACTGGAACCGTCAGATCCACCAGATCCGGTTTGCTTGACGCGGCTTTGGCCACCGCCTTCCTCTGCTCGATCAGACTTTTCCCTGATGCCACCCTCAGACGAGCACTCGATCAACCACCAAGGGAACCTGACACGACAGAACAACAGAAAGGGAGAAATCCTAAAGTACACGACAAAACGAAAAACAGTAAAAGACGCCTAGAGTCAAGAATCTACCTTTTGCACGAGATGATGAGACATTCGACATGTCGTCTTGAGAGGCAGGGGTCGTCGACAGCAGGTTGACATTCACAAACTTTCTTTCAGACGCGGGAATTTCAAGGACAATCTTCGACAAGCCTTCCGACCGGCTACTCACTTCTAGATCTTCTGGTTCGGGGACTACAAAACAGAAAAGTTAAAGCAAGAGTTAAGACACATAAAATACGCGAAAGAGAAGACAAATACATACTATCAATTCGCCACTCCGTCAACAAAAACGGACACTCTCCCTCCTTCTCCAAAGAAGAACGTTCAACGAAAAATAACTTCGACCCCCATCCGCGGTCGTTGACATCAGGGCTCTGCACCAAGGATTTCCGACCATGTCGGATACGCAACTGAACACGACAGGAACTCTTCGACCCAATAAAGTAGTTATACCACAGAGCGTCAAAATCAAAATTCGACCCCAGTTTGAACATTCACAAGGACTAAAACCCTAAGAACTCTCCACGCTTGATGCATTACTTGATATGGCGCCAGCGCCAAAGTGGCTAAAAAATCCCTGACAAGGGGAGAGAAAGGAAATTTATGCCCTATTCTAAACGGGTATGCGTAGAAGCAAATCCATCCCTCGTAACGCGCATCGGCCCTCTCGTCTGGATGAGGCAACCTGGCGACCGTCTCCGGTGGAAAGCCCCCGACTTGGAGAACTTGATCCAGCTCCGCTTGGGACAAAGTGCTAGTCAATGCACCCGACTCCTTCAAAATGAAACGAGGAGGAGTTTCACCTTCACGAGAATCGGAAAGAGTCTTCTACGACTCAGAAGCCTCGATGGAAACCATTTCGAGAATGGAAAGAGAGAGAGATCAAAGAGCTATGACTAGAGAAATTAGAAAACTATGGTGAGAGAGACCGAGAAGCTTACCAGAAGAAACTTGCAAAGGAAGATGGGATGAAGACTAATCGATTCCCTCTGCTCCGAATTTATGGAGGGAAGTGAAGATTTGCAGAGGCGTCGCATCATGCCCCGATCACGCGCCACATAGCCCTGAGCAAACGCGCCAAAAAAGGATGGTGGAGATCGTGTTTTCGGAAGTTGCCTCGGATTCCACTTTCCTTGCTTAAACCGAAAGCCCAAGGCAACTTGGGGCTATTGTTGGGCCTGGCATCCCCGAAGAAGAGGAGTCGGGAGAATCGAGCCCAAGCCCACTGCAGATCGGAAGAACAAAGGAAAAGCCCAGAGGAGGCGAGGAGACTTCACTGGTCGAATGCCCTCCGACAGGATCGCGAGAATCTCGCCATGCATTAAATGACCAGATCACGCAACGGCCACGACATTTAAGCCACCGTAATTACAGAGATTTAATGGCATAATCTTCACCATTACTCCCAGCATTGAAGATAAAATATATGGCAAAAAATATAAACGGTAACAAAGGAAAAGGACTTACCATTTTTGGACGACGAGGAAGATAAGGCGAGAAGACACACAATTACGCTGAGGACACAAGCATTTTGGCTCAGAAATGGATCAGAACAACACTTACGCTCCCCGCCTAGCTCTCTAGCAATCATCTGCGCTTACTCTCCACCGGTCGCCACCTAAAAGTCATCGGTCGAGTCCTACACGACCACTCGGTCTAAACTACGATAAGTTGTATCTCGATTCGATCCGATCAATACATTATCTAATAAAATCATCTCGCTATTCTACATTTACTCTTTGCTTGTCAATTATTTGCTTGGTTTGGATTGTTTTCTATCACCCGATCGACTAGTTACCCCATCTAAGGCGATTTAGGTCGTCCGATCTTTTCTCCCCAAAATAGGTGCAGGCTACGGAGTACACTCTTAGATAGTGTGGAGTGCCACCTGAGGAGCATGTCGACGCTGTGACGCTTAACTTCCGAGGAGCCGCCCGCGTTTTGGTGGCATAGATAGTTTCCTTTTAGTCATTCTATCTTTTAGGGTTTGTGCATTTTGCATTCTTGCATGGGCTAGCCCACAAGGTTCGACTCGGCCCATCCGACGTCTCACCTCCCCTATTTATACCCGACTTTGTTAATGTTATTTCTCACGTTCAAGTTAAAGTTCAAGGTTTCAAGTAGAGTGTTAATTCCTCCTTCCCTTGATCGGACGTCACCCATATCCCTCTCATCCCCATTCCCTCCACCGCCGACGCTACGGAAATCGCTTGATCTTCTCAAGCAAAGTCTATCTTCGCATCTCCTTCATCCGCAGTCGAAGCTACGACACCCCAAAGACTTGTCTTTTCAAGCCTTATATCCTTCGCCAAATCGCTTCCGCCATTGCTAACAATTCTTCCATCAAATCGCTTCTATGACCACCGAGTTCCTTGTTGTCGCCACCGTCTTCCCAGTCGCCGACGTCAACAAACCCATTCATCGCGATCTTCCGCTCGCGATCATCCCCATCATCGTGTTCCACAGCAGAATCACAACATCGAGTGACTTTCCAACCAAGACTAGATCCAAAGGCATCACCTTTGACAATTTGGATTGTCATCGGAGGCAAGCATACATCACTTATCAATATCATTTTGCTCGTATCCTTGGTGGACATATCCAAGAGTTCGAACAACCCTGAATCCTAGAGGCACGAGTGGATCTATCTTGTCACTTCCAAAGATTCAACCTCGTCAATCCTTGGTGGACTTATCCAAGAGTTGTCGGGTCTTTCAATCTCTTTTGGTGGATTCTTTGAGAGAGTTGATTGCCTATCTTATTTTAGTTCATTGATAAAATCATTTGTATTTCACTTTGTTATAACTTCGGTTTGGCCTAAGTACTTTATAGTTCTGAATTTTGGGAGACTTCATCTAGTAAGGACTTCTTCGACACCGACGCATGCGAACAACGATCCGATTGTCATCATTTGGTATCAGAGCCATCGTCAAAGTAGGTTCCTCAAGTTTTAGGGCCATGCTGATTCGAGGACGAATCTTTTTCAAAGGAGGAGAGGATGATGTGATCTGCGAAACCGCACCGCCAAAGAAGAACGATGTATCAAGTCAATTTCATATTGGAGTTGAAGATGAAGAGGTCTTACCATCAAGACGGTCATGTGAAAAGTCTTGTCATCAAGACGGTCATGTGAAAAGTCTTGCCATCAAGATAGTCATGGGAAGAGTCATGATTTTATGGTCATTCATGGTGCATATCAAGAGTCATGCTTTTATGGACTTTCATTCATTGCGTTACACCAAGAGTCACCCATCTTATTTACTCATGGATTGGGTTACAAGTTTAGGGTTGACATTTTTCCTATTTAAAGGCTTGTTTTGCCTCGGTTTTAGATAGACAAGTTGAAGAAAAAATCAAGTTCTCTTGTCTCATTATATTTTTGTATTCATTTGTTTTTTCTTTCTTTTGTAGGTGGATTCCAACACCGATCTTGTGGCCTTATCAAGATAATTTTGCTCGTATCCTTGGTGTACCTATCCAAGAGTTCGAACAACCTCGAATCCTAGAGGCACGAGTGGATCTATCTTGTCACTTCCAAAGATTCAACCTCGTCAATCCTTGGTGGGCATATCCAAGAGTTGTCGGGTCTTTCAATATCTTTTGGTGGATTCCTTGAGAGAGTTGATTGCCTATCTTGTTCTAGTTCATCGATAAAATCACTTGTATTTCACTTTGTTATAACTTCGGTTTGGCCTAAGTACTTCATAGTTCTAAATTTTTGGAGACTTCATCTAGAAAGGATTTCTTCGACACCGACGTAAGCGAACAACGATCCAATTGTCATCATTGGGTATCAGATCCACCATCAAAGGAGGTTCCTCAAGTTTTAGGACCAACCTGATTTGAGGACGAATCTTTTTCAAATGAGGAGAGGATGATGTAATCTGAGAAACCGCACCGCCAAAAAACAAAGATGTATCACATCAATTTCATACTAGCGTTGAAGATGAAGAGGTCTTACCATCAAGACGGTCATGTGAAAAGTCTTGTAATCAAGACGGTCATGTGAAAAGTCTTTCCATCAAGATAGTCATGTGAAAAGTCATGATTTTATGGTCATTCATGGCTCATATCAAGAGTCACGCTTTTAAGGACTTTCATTCATTGCGTTACACCAAGAGTCACCCATCCTATTTACTCATGGCCTGTGCTACAAGTTTAGGGTCAACATTTTTCCTGATAAAAGGCTTGTTTTGCCTCGGTTTTATATAGACAAGTTGAAGAAAAAACCAAGTTCTCTTGTCTCATTATATTTTTGTTTTCATTTCTTTTTTCTTTCTTTTGTTGGTGGATTCCAACACCGATCTTGTGGCCTTATCAAGATCATTTTGCTCGTATCCTTGGTGGACCTATCCAAGAGTTCGAACAACCCCGAATCCTAGAGGCACGAGTGGATCTATCTTGTCACTTCCAAAGATTCAACCTCGTCAATCCTTGGTGGACATATCCAAGAGTTGTCGGGTCTTTCTATCTTATTTGGTGGATTCCTTGAGAGAGTTCATTGCCTATCTTGTTCTAGTTCGTTGATAAAATCATTTGTATTTCACTTTTTTATAACTTTGGTTTGGCCTAAGTACTTCATAGTTCTGAATTTTGGGAGACTTCATCTAGAAAGGACTTCTTCGACACCGACGCAAGTGAACAACGATCCGATTGTCATTATTTGGTAATAGAGCCATTGTCAAAGCAAGTTCCTCATGTTTTAGGGCCATGCTGATTCGAGGACGAATCTTTTTCAAAGGAGGAGAATAGGATGATGTGATCTGAGAAACCGCACCGCAAAACAAGAACGATGTATCAAGTCAATTTCATACTGGCGTTGAAGATGAAGAGGTCTTACCATCAAGACGATCATGTGAAAAGTCTTGTCATCAAGACGGTCATGTGAAAAGTCTTGCCATCAAGATAGTCATGTGATGAGTCATGATTTTATGGTCATTCATAGCGCATATCAAGAGTCACGCTTTTATGGACTTTCATTCATTGTGTTACACCAAGAGTCACCCATCCTATTTACTCATGGCCTGGGCTACAAGTTTAGGGTCAACATTTTTCCTGATAAAAGGCTTGTTTTGCCTCGGTTTTATATAGACAAGTTGAAGAAAAAACCAAGTTCTCTTGTCTCATTATATTTTTTTTCATTTGTTTTTTCTTTCTTTTGTTGGTGGATTCCAACACCGATCTTGTGGCCTTATCAAGATCATTTTGCTCGTATCCTTGGTGGACCTATCAAAGAGTTTGAACAACCCCGAATATTAGTGGCACAAGTTGATCTATCTTGTAACTTCCAAAGATTCAACCTCGTCAATCCCTGGTGGACATATCCAAGTGTTGTCTGGTCTTTCAATCTCTTTTGGTGGGTTCCTTTAGAGAGTTGATTGCATATCTTGTTTTAGTTCATTGATAAAATCATTTGTATTTCACTTTTTTATAACTTTGGTTTGGCCTAAGTACTTTATAGTTCTGAATTTTGGGAGACTTTATCTAGAAAGGACTTCTTCGACACCGATGCAAGCGAACAACGATCTGATTGTCATCATTTGGTATCAGAGCCATCGTCAAAGCAAGTTCCTTAAGTTTTAGGGCCATGCTGATTTGAGGACGAATCTTTTTCAAAGGAGGAGAGGATGATGTGATCTAAGAAACCGCACCGCAAAAAAAGAACGATGTATCAAGTCAATTTCATACTGGCGTTGAAGATGAAGAGGTCTTACCATCAAGACGGTCATGTGAAAAGTCTTGACATCAAGATAGTCATGTGAAGAGTCATAATTTTATGGTCATTCATGGCGCATATCAAGAGTCACGCATTTATGGACTTTCATTCATTGCATTACACCAAGAGTCACTCAACCTATTTACTCATGGCTTGGGCTACAAGTTTAGGGTAAACATTTTTGCTATTTAAAGGCTTGTTTTGCCTCGGTTTTAGATAGACAAGTTGAAGAAAAAATCAAGTTCTCTTGTCTTATTATATTTTTGTTTTCATTAGTTTTTTCTTTGTTTTGTTGTTGGATTCCAACACCGATCTTGTGGCCTTATCAAGATCATTTTGCTCGTATCCTTGGTGGACCTATCCAAGAGTTCGAACAACCCCGAATCCTAGAGGCATGACTGGATCTATCTTGTGACTTCCAATGATTAAACCTCGTCAATCCTTGGTGGACATATCCAAGAGTTGTCGGTTCTTTCAATCTCTTTTGGAGGATTCCCTTAGAGAGTTGATTGCCTTTCTAGTTCTAGTTCATCGATAAAATCATTTGTATTGCACATTGTTATAACTTCAGTTTGGCCTAAGTACTTCATAGTTCTGAATTTTGGGAGACTTCATCTATAAAGGACTTCTTCGATACCGACGCAAGCGAACAACGATCCGATTGCCATCATTTGGTAACAGAGCCATCGTCAAAGCCAGTTCCTCAAGTTTTAGGGCCATGCTGATTCGAGGACGAATCTTTTTCAAAGGAGGAGAGGATGATGTGATATGAGTAACCGCACCGCCAAAGAAGAACGATGTATGAGGTGGTCTTACCATCAAGACAGTCATGTGAAAAGTATTGTCATCAAGACGGTCATGTGAAACGTCTTGCCATCAAGATAGTCATGTGAAGAGTCATGAGTTTATGGTCATTCATGGCGCATATCAAGAGTCACGCTTTAATGGACTTTCATTCATGGCGTTAAACCAAGAGTCACCCATCCTATTTACTCATGGCTTGGGCTACAAGTTTAGGATCGACATTTTTACTATTTAAAGGCTGGTTTTGCCTCGGTTTTAGATAGACAATTTGAAGAAAAAACCAAGTTATCTTGTCTTATTATATTTTTGTTTTCATTTGTTTTTTTATTTCTAATGTTGATAAATTCCAACATCGATCTTGTGGCCTTATGAAGATCATTTTGCTCGTATCCTTGGTGGACCTATCCAAGAGTTCGAACAACCCCGAATCCTAGAGGCACGAGTGGCTCTATCTTGTGACTTCCAAAGATTCAACCTCGTCAATCCTTGGTAGACATATCCAAGAGTTCGTGTCTTTCAATAATTTTTGGTGGATTCCTTGAGAGAGTTGATTGCCTATCTTGTTCTAGTTCATCGATAACATCATTTGTATTTCACATTGTTATAACTTCGGTTTGGCTTAAGTACTTTATAGTTCTGAATTTTGGGAGACTTCATCTAGAAAGGACTTCTTCGAGACCGATGCAAGCGAACAACGATCTGATTGTCCTCATATGGTATCGGACATGTTCTATGTGAAAGAACCGCAACAATTCTTACTTGCCAAATTGTCCAATAGGCTACCACCTGGACCGCACCATGTTCGCGATGCCAAGATCCTGTCCAGAAGAGCAGAATCTCCAGAGCTTGGAGATTGCCGGTTATGGCCGGCATGGATCTCCCCCCTCCTCCCGAGGTCGACAGCTCATCTGGATGCCTAGTTCCACCTTCTCTGCCTCCTATGTATCACAGGATGGCTTCAATGGCTGCCTCACCAAACCCATCGCCTTATTTCCATGGTATGTCTCTAGAAACTCCCATTTTTTGACTATCAATGATACTCTTGGGCTATTTAATGGCCAAGCTTGTAGATCAGGCTCAGATGCCCCTAGATTTGTTTTGCAGGAGTTACTTGGTTCGTCTTTGGGGCTTCTCTTGATTGTAGAAAAAAAGGCCTCTCATGATTTCCATGTGGCAGTCTCTTCTGCTCTGTATCAGCTCTAAAGACTGAGGACTACTGACCTTTTCCAACATTTGTTGGGTCTTGAAAACATGATTGATGGGGCAAACATGTGTGGGACTCCTAGGATCCTTGTTTCAAGAACCTATTCGCCTTTTTCTCTAGGGATCCAACCTCATCTAGCTTTCCCTATGAGTCTGTCTTGTGTACTTGCATGCACACTTGCAATATTTCAGAGCTTATGGACCCTAGAACATGCACTGAACAGTCCTTGATCCTCAAAAGAGTGTCCCAGCCCAATTCTATTAGAGATGAGACAGATTCGTAGATGACACTGGTTTTTCTTCGCATGATGTCTGAATTTTGCTTGGGTTTGTCCAGGGGTGGTTCTGGCCCTAATATTTATTTTCTTGAGCAGACTCTTTGTCGGCCAGTGGGTTCTGTTGGGTGGACATTGCTTGGGTCTCGGTGGGCTAATTTTTGTGAGGCTGCTAGGAGGAGTACCTTGGGTTCACTCTTGGTTACTAGTTCGAGACAATCCCCTTTGAGTTTGTTATCTATGGAAGGTCCGTTGGCCAATTCTAATTCTTATGCTAGTGTTTGCCAAGAGAACACTACACCCTTTTCAAAAGTGAGTAGCGTTTACCGGGTTGATGGCCTCTTTTAGCTGGGAAGATATAAAGGAAGGATTGGATGAATGGAAATTTTCTATGGTGGGCCTATGATGTGTCCTTGCCTCCGATGACAAGCCAAATTGTCAAAGGTGATGCCTTTGGATCTAGTCTTGGTTGGGAAGTCATTCGATGTTGTGATTCTACTGTGGAACACGATGATGGGGATGATCGCGAGCGGAAGATCGCGATGAATGGGTTTATTGACGTCGGCGACTGGGAAGACGGTGGCGACAACAAGGAACTTGGTGGTGATGGAAGAGATTTGATGGAAGAATTGTTAGCGGTGGCGGAAGCGATTTGGTGAAGGATATAAGGCTTGAAAAGACAAGTCTTTGGGGTGTCGTAGCGTCGACTGCGGATGAAGGAAGTGCGAAGATAGACTTTGCTTGAGAAGATCAAGTGATTGCCGTAGCGTCGGCGGCGGTAGAGGGAATGGGGATGAGAGGGATATGGGTGACGTCCGATCAAGGGAAGGAGGAATTAACACTCTACTTGAAACCATGAACTTTAACTTGAACGTAAGAAATAACATTAACAAAGTCGGGTATAAATAGGGGAGGTGAGACATCGGATGGGCCGAGTCGAACCTCGTGGGCTAGCCTATGCAAGCATGCAAAAGGCACAAACCCTAAAAGATAGAATGACTAAAAGGAAACTATCTAAAATGCTATGAAAGGAAACTATGTAAAGCTATCAAAGAAAACTATCTAAAACACGTTGGAAATACCAAATATAGATAGTGTCTTAAAAGAACGCCTGAAAGTCCTAACGCGGTGAAGATGACGATGAAGTGTCGCTGTCTTCAAAAGAACGCGTTGATCCGATGGTGGCGAGGATGATGAGTCTTGGATTGGTTTCTAGGCTTCCTTGGCCAGCGATGACGCGTGCAACTAGTGATGCGACGGCGGAGGCGATGTCTTTGGACCTAGACCTTGTGACTGGGCCCTGTGAGCGTAGGCTCATGGCTTCTTCCTCGTCTTGGGCTGTCATGGGAGGCAGGGTCACATCACCCTCTTCCACTTGGCTGTGAAGTGTCCCCGCTTCACCATCATCAAACTCTGGCTCAACATATGGTGTTAAGTCCGCGACGTTGAAGGACGCGTGGACTCCAAAATCTGGTGGGAGATCGAGTTGATAGGCATTGTCCCCTATGGCCTTTATCATGCGGAAAGGGCCATCTCCACGTGGTGCCAATTTGTGTTTACCCCGCGAGGGAAACCTCTCTTTTCGCAGATGCACCCAGACAAGGTCTCCGGGGGCAAAGACGACGCGGCGGCGGCCTGAATTGTGCTATGAGGCATACTGCGCGACCCTCCTCTCCAGCTGCTCCTTGGTTTGTCGATGAAGCTCCTGCACCTGCTCGGCGCGGTTGGAGGCGGAGACATGCACTGGGTCACGTAGTGGACGCGGCGACAGATCCAGTGGTGTCAAGGGGTTCATTCCATACACCACTTCGAATGGGGTCAGCTTGGTCGCCGTGTGCCTACATCTATTGTAACAAAACTCGACAAGTGATAGTAAGTCCTCCCAACACCTAGGATTGGCTTTGAGCATCGCGCGAAATAGGGCGCTAGGGTTCTATTCGTGACCTCCGTTTGGCCATCGGTCTGGGGTGGTAGCTAGTGAAAAATAGGAGTTTGGTTCCTAGCTTACCCCAAAGAGTTCTCCAAAAATCACCAACGAACTTAGAAATCCCTATCACTCACTATGGTACGCGAGACTCCATGAAGATGCACCATATGCTCAAAGAATAGATTGGTAATCTCACTAGCACTATGGGTTGTCTTACAAGCAATAAAATGTTCCATCTTTGAAAATCTATCTACAACCACAAAAATGGAGTCTTTACCTCATCTAGAGAGGGGCAAACCCGTGATGAAATCCATAGATAAATCTTCCCAAGGGACACTCGGAATGGGCAAAGGAGTGTAGAGGCCGTGAGGACTAGACTTAGCTTTGGCTCTCTCACAAGTCACACAACTTCTACAAAACCTAGTCACTTGGTGGGTCATCTTAGGCCAAAAGAAATGTTCTCTAAGCGCGTCTAAGGTTTTCCTAATCCCAAAATGTCCACGACTCGCGTGTGCTTCCTCAATCAATAGGAGCCTAATGGAGGATCTGGGAATGCAAAGACGACTAGCCTTGTATAGATAACCCTCACAAAGGAAATATGACTCAAACTCGCGAAATCTGAGACATTGCTCGACTATAGGTGCAAAGAAAGGATCACTAGCATATAATTCCTTAAGCAAAGCAAAACCCAAAACTTTAGTTTGCACATGAGTTAAGAGAACATACCTTCTAGACAATGCATCGGCGAGATGTTCTCCTTTCCCTTCTTGTGGACCACGACATAAGGAAATGTCTCCAGAAATTCCACCCAACGTGCATGTCGGCGATTGAGGTGGGCTTGGCTCTTCAAGTAGCTCAACGCGGCGTGGTCACTGTGGATGACAAATTCACGCGGCCAAAGGTAGTGTTGCCATGTCTTTAGCACGCGGATCAATGCATAAAGCTCTTTGTCGTAGGTGGGGTAATTGAGGGTGGCCCCTGTGAGCTTCTCACTGAAATATGTTATGGGCCTCTTCTCTTGGTGTAGCACACCACCAATGCCTATGTCTGAGGCATCGCACTCCACCTCGAAGGTCTTCGCGAAGTCGGGGAGTTGGAGCAATGGCGCGTTGCACAAGGCCCTCTTCAAGGCTGAGAAGGCCTTTTCGTGGCACTGAAGCCAGACAACTATGCTTCCCTTCTTCGTCAACTCACGTAATGGCACAGAAATGGAGGAGAAGTCGCGTACAAAATGTCGATAGAATCCCGTGAGGCCTAGAAAGCCTCGCACCTGTGTCGGTGTTATCGGTGTTGGCCAATCTTTGATGGCCGCGATCTTCTCTTCGTCGACGCATAACCCATCACGACTCACAATATAGCCCAGAAAGTTGGTTGACGTGGCGCAAAATGAGCACTTGGCCAAATTGGCGAGTAGGCTCTCGCGTCGAAGGCACTCGAGCACTTGGCGAAGGTGATCGACATGGTATTCTAGGCTCCGTGAATACACAAGGATGTCATCGAAATAAACGACAACAAACTTGACAAGGAAAGATCTCAACACGTGGTTCATCACGCGCATGAAGGTGTTGGGCGCGTTCGTGAGCCCAAAGGGCATGACAAGCCACTCATAGAGCCCATACTTTGTCTTGAACGCGGTCTTCCACTCATCACCTTCATTCATTCTAATCTGGTGATAACCACTCTTCAAATCAATCTTGGAGAAGAGTGTCGCACCATGAAGTTCATCAAGCATATCGTCGAGGCACGGAATAGGATGCCTATACTTGACGGTGATCTGGTTTATCGCGCGGCAGTCAACACACATTCTCCATGTGCCATCCTTCTTGGGTACAATGATCACAAGCACAACACAAAGGGAAAGAGATTCCCTTACGTACCCGCAATCCAACAACTCTTGGACTTGGCGTTGTAACTCTTTTGTCTCTTCTAGACCAGCTCTATACGCAGCGCGGTTGGGCAAAGAAGTATCGGGCACAAGGTCAATCTGGTGCTCAATGCCTCTCAGGGGAGGTAACCCTTGTGGCAACTCGTCTGGGAATACATCGGTGAACGCGGCAAGCAACTTCGCGATCGCTGGTGGCAAGGGTGCGTTTGTCGACGATTCAGGGATGCATGGGGTTGGCACAAGCAGAAAGCATGGAGTCTTCCCAGTCAAACACGCAATGAGGTCATTGGGCCTGGCTAAAAGAACGCGTTGCTCACAGGTGCCTTGCAAAGGACGCGGTAGTGGCAACGGAGCGGCGAACTTTATTGATGGGAAGTCACTGCTCGAATTCTATAGGGCACGTGGTATTCCCAGCTGTGGCGTTTTTTTTTTCTTGCCAGTGCTTGAAGTAGACGAAGTGTTAGCAGATTTGGAGGAGTTATGCCTTGGTAGTGCTTCTGGACACTCGTTTGACCTAGGAGACGCGGCCTCTATGGCTTTCTGGCAGTCGTGTTCAACCTGGTCCTGCAAGATCTCATGGGGAGACATTGGATGCAAAGTGATGTGCTTCCCGTGGTAATTGAACACATAAGTGTTCAAATAGCCATCATGGAGCACGCGCCTGTCAAATTGCCATGGGCGCCCAAGCAAAATATGGGTGGCGTCCATTACAATGACATCACATAAAACTGAATCACAGTATTGGCCTATGGAGAAAAAAATTAAGCATTGGCGAGATACTGTGTTACCTGGACTAGATGATATCCATTGGAGGGCATAAGGCTGGGGATGAGGCATCGTGGGTAACTTGAAGTGTGTCACGACCATCTCATTGACAATATTTGCACATGATCCTCCATCAACAATGGCACTCAAGGAAGCTGTTTGGACTAGAGCCCTTGTATGGAACAAGTTCTCTCGTTGATCACGTAAGCTGGCTTCCTTGACTCTGAGGAGACGACGCGTCACCAAGCTCAATGGTGTGCCCGCGTGCAGAGAAGCGGGTTCGCAATCATAAGTGTCATTGTCCTCTTCTTCGGTGCCTTCAGTGATCGCATCAAGTGTGGCCTCCTCGTCTTCACAAGACTCGTAGCCGGCAGCGGCTGTGGAGAACAACACCTTGCGAGCATTGGGGCAATCTTTCTTATAGTGGCCTCTTCCACCACATTTGTAACACTCAATATCACGCGCGCGATCTGTGCTCATTAGAGCCTATCTTGGCGCGTTTTGGCACGGCGCGGTGGTCAGCGTCGCGGGCTTCGCCTTGAAGGCTTGGCTAGACGCGGCTATGGTAGAGGCACTAGGGAAAACATTAGTATAAGGTAATCCACCTGGGTTAGAAGAATACCTTTGCTGGCCACCGGGATATGTGTAAGACTTTCGGCGAGAGAGTTGTGCATGGATTTGCATTGCCGTATGTGTGAGTGTGTTCAAATCTTTGATGGGCAAAATCTTGAGTTGATCACGGATGTTGGTGTTCAAGCCACTCAAGAATTTGGTCCTCAAAGTTGATGGTGCAATGGAGATGTTGGCCTTGTAATACATGTCTTCAAGCTTGGAAAAGAACTCGAGTGGAGTCATCGATCCTTGGCGAGCCATGGCAATCTCCAATCTCATTTGATTCCTGTAGTCTAGAGGCACATATTTCTTGGTCATCACGTAGACTAGTTGATTCCATTCTGTGACTCGTGTCCTGTGGCGACAAACGCAGTCATCTTCGAATCTATGCCACCACACGCGGGCGGCTCCTTGGAAGTTAAGAGTCGCGGCGTCGACATGCTCCTCAGGTGGCACTCGACAATATCTAAGGGTGTACTCCATAGCCTGCACCCATTCAAGAAAAACAGAGGGGTTGTATTCACCATGAAAATGCTCGATTTTTACCTTGACTTGGTGTCGCTGGTATCGAGGCTGGCCAGGTGCTTGGTTGAACGCGTTGTTTGGTGCGGCGTCGTAGAGAGGGTTCTCAAAGGCACGCAATACTTGTGGTCTATCGTGTCCAACCTAGTGTCTATCATATTGTTGGTGATTGTCGCGGACGAACTCATCCCTTGGCGCGTATGCATCATCGCGTTGACGTCTGCGCGGCCGAGCATCGTAGTTGTCGGGTCGAATGTCTCGAACACGTTCTCCTTGGGGCTGGAGAAGCGGTGGAGGTATCCAATCTGATGGGTGATCCGGCAATTCAAGTGGATCTCCAAGAGGGGGGTGAAAAAAATTAGGGTTGACCATACTTGAGTCCTCGATCTCTTCGTCATCATACTCGTCGAAGTCGTCTTGGACATTGGGTGTGATCGACGCATAGCCATCAGATCCATAACGCGGTGTTTGAACACTCTGGTGTCGAAGGTGATCACATACATCATGGCTCCTTGGCTGTATAGGTGTGGTCCTATAGTGAATATCGCATCGTGTAGGTCCATTGTCGCGGCGGCTTGGTCTTCTCGGCGTCACGTCGGCTTGGGCGGCTTGACGACGTCGGCCATCGCGTGGTGTGGAGTCTGGCACACAGCACTGGGTTCCCCGAGAGGAAAACCTATCATCAAAGTTGTAAGGTTCAGAGTACGCACCTCGAGATTCGTCGGTGTCGCGGTCGGAGCCGGTGCCGTAGCCAGCGGGTGTGGCTCTGGGCACGTAGCGATCCATCTTGGGAACGAAGCCTTGGCGGCTCTCAATGACACTCTGCATTCTGTTGAGTTGTGGTTGATGTTGAGAAGTGGACGGCATAACTCCCTTGCTTTTGTCCACTCGTGTCTTCGATGGGACCGCGTTGGTTGCTCCAGTTGGAGGCGGCGCGTCCATATCACTAGGGGGTGTTGGAGTTGGCACAATGGGTGCCACTTGTTGGTTGGCTCTCAGAGTCGCGACCTCTTGTCTAAGAGCCTGGATCAAGATTTGATCTTGGGAGAACTCCATGATGGGATCGCGTTGTTGGGCTTGTGGTGGTTGGTCTTGAGGTAGACCCAACGGCTGGGGTTGTGGGTTGGTAGTGTTATCTTCGCGGTCGTCTGCACTGTGTCCAATCGCTATGGTACCTATAACAAGACGACCAGACATGGAAGTAAAAATGAACCAAAAGACAACAAAGAAAAACAACCAAGCAAATCACTAGTCAAATCACAAAGTTCACATAGGTAGGGCTTGTTTGGCTTGCCGTGAGGGCGGCTTGGTTTGAACAAGAGATGGTGTATCAAGCAAGTTGCAATAAAACAAACAAGAACAAATTGAAACCCTAAAACAAACGTAAACAAAGCAACCTAATTATCAAGAAAGTACCTTCTAGGAAGCTTGACCTAGACGGCGGAGAGACATAAAAGATGAGCTTAGACCGATGTGGGTTAGGGTTGCCTTATTTTGGCTTTACCTTGTAGTCATCTATAAGGATAGATTGCTGAGAAGAAAATAAATGTATTCTAGAGATAGTTCATAGGGGGGTCAGTTCCTCTGAAAAGATCATACTCTATTACGACCTTGAGTAAAACCTCAGGACCCAAGGGTGTGAAGTCATAGGTATTATTTTGAAATGACATAAGGATTGGATGGAGAGTGATCGACGTCTATTAAAGGCGATTTGATGTCACGTTTAGGGAAAATAAAGTGATTGGCGGCAATTATGCTAATTGACTGATCACGATCTTGTTTGAGGAAACTAGAGGTTTTAAGTTGGAAGTGAGCTTTAGGGCCAATTTTAATTGGGCCAAGGAGCTGAATCAGTGAAGTGTACCTTCAAGAGGTATGGAGTTATGATATCTAGAGTTTTAACAAGGCTTGATATGCGGATTTTAAGTGGGTGGGACGTAAGGCCAATGATATAGCACTTTCTGGAAATTAAGTTGTGGAACGATTGTTTCGGGAGAAAGCTCATTTAAGATTGAAGGGTTATGGAATAAGGACTAGGTTATTGAGAAGATATCGATACCAAAGGATGTAGCATGGGAAATTGTTATATGTGCGTTTAAGGAGTAAAGTAACGAATGATACTCATATATAGCCATTGAAGGATTTAGGATGTGAAGTGATGGATTGTGATGGCAAGACATCGTTCATCAATATGTATTTTGAGTAAATAGAGTTGAGGAACCTTAGAGGTTTAAGTTAGAACTTTAATAATGCAATACGTTAGGGTAATCTTGGATAAATGGTAAATATCGATAAAGCAAAAGAGTGCTTGATTTGGGATAATAAATCGTATAACGACAACTGGTTACTTAAGGATTTTTGGGTGAATAGCAAACTCGACCTGTAACAGTTTGCTATGATTTTGAAGGTCGAATAGTATGGCATAATGTAAGAATGTGGATGATATCAAGTGGACTTGAGGAAAAGGCAACCTACGTGTATTAAGGTGATCGTATGGTACGTTTGGGTAAAACGAGAGTATAATCTTTTGAAATGGATTATTAGATCATGTTGAGATAATCGGACATAGGTTGTGCTGTGATTACTTGTGGGATCACATGAGTAAACGATTTTGAGTTAAGATATGGCACAAGGGCCAAATGTGATTAAGGTAACCAATGAAATAGGTGAGCCGTGTATGTAAGGAGTAAGGTCTATATGACAAGTGGAGGTACTAAGTTGAAGTATAGTTGAATTCTATGTATGTATTTTGAGGATCTGACTGTCGAAAGGAAGTTAGTAGAGAGATGTTGTATTCTTCTGGTTGAGGACTTCAAGGTCTTTATGAGGAATAGGGCAATATAACGAGGTTATATTGGAGATTATAATGGATACTCTGATTAAGGAAATGGTAATCTTACGGATGATCATATCTGTTCTAACGAGAGTAAGGAATGTAGGCAGTATGTTGTAAGGGGAATCATGATTGAATAAATAGTTTGATTTTGGTGTCATAGATTGCGAAAACCAAACTCGTTTAAGGATATCAACATAAGAAGGATAAGGTATGTACGCTGAGAGAGGTTTATAAAGAGAAAGTTGGAAGAGAAATGTGTGTTCTCATGCTTAAGGTACAGCGAGACTAGTGCGATGATTTTGGGAGACAATTATCCTAAGGTAATTATGACTTTGTGGATATAGTCACGAGTTAATGCAAGTGTAGCACATGGTGATAGGATATGCGAGAGAGTGCTATGATTGAGGAAACGGATCGTTTACTAGGAGCAAGTACAAGGATGAGATGATTAAGGATATTAAGATCAGGTAATAAGATTATGGTGAAATCAGACCCTTTAGTTTAGCAATGCTAGTTTCGGGGTCGAAACTCTTTTAAGGGGGTAGTAATGTAATAATCTTCATGTTACCATAGGGGTAATATGATAGAATGTATGTTTGGTGAAAGCAAGTTATAGAATTCTCTTAGGTTGAGAAGTGTCTAAATTATGGTTAACCTGACGTTAACTGTAATTTGAACCAACTTATAGATTTTAACTTAGAAATGTCTGCACCAATTTTACAAAGTGTGAAATGGGTTAGACATGGTTAAACTTATACGGTTGTGTAACTTAGTATTAGGTCGCATCTCCGGGTTGTTATCAGCCAAGTTTCGGGGTCGAAACTTCTCTTAAGGGGGTAGTGATGTAATACCCCTCAATTTTTAGTAAGGGTATTTGAGTAATTTTCTCAACCCTCGTTCTATAATCGTGACACATTAGGCGAAATTCGGAATTTCTGTAACGCGTATAATCTCTGTAATAATTCCATGAGCATTATAATATACATTCGATGTATTTTGGAGGCTTAAAATATTTGTTTGGGTACAAATATTAATTATTTCGAGATTTTATCACGTGTTCAATTGTTTCCCGGGCAAAAGGACGCAAATAGGCATTTTCCGCGACCGCGGCAGATTTCCGCGACCCCGGAAAATGAAGCGTCGTCAGCCTCGCGAACATGCATTTTTCCACGACCGCGGAAAACGCTTCGAGCATCGTCTTCAATGGCTCGCCAGTTGGTTGGCCGTCGATTCGCCGAGGGGGGGGGGGATCTGGAGCGGTTCGCCTGGCCTCCTCGATGGCTATAAAAGGTGGATCGATGGGGGAGGTTCGGCATCCAGATCTCAAGCTTTCAATCTCTCTCTCGTGCTATCGTTTGCTCACCGGAATTTCTCGTCGTCGACGGAGCTCTCGTCGGTGGTTTTAGTGGTCGAGTGGTGGTGCAGTAGAGGCGTCGTGGTGCCAGGAGATGAAGCCCTCTCGTTCGGAGCCTCGTTGTGTCGTCGCCGATGAGGATTTGTCCGATTAGTGTTGTCGGATTCTTGGCCGCGACCGCGGACATGAACATCCGCGACCGCGGAAGATGTCCAGACATCCGCGACCGCGGAATCCAAGTCACGACTGCGGATTGCCTTAGCAAACGCGATCGTGCCCTTGGACGATCCGGTCACGGATGGGACCCTCGTTTCTTTCGTTTCCTTAGATCCGTATTATTATTTATCGAATCTAACCTAGGGTTTCGTTGTGGGTTCGTTGGCGTCATAGGAATCCGCAATCCGATTCCGTTTCCAATTCCCGGACCCAGAAACCCATCGTCATTCGTTCATCTCGATCAAGGCAAGTGGCGGTTCGCTCTTATTTATCATTCCATGTTTCCGTTAATTATCAATTATTTCGGATTATTAATTAAATTGGGATGAATTGTTGTTTTTGTTTGGGAATAGATTTTATAAATGATATGATATAAAATGTGATATTATGATAGGTTGTATATATTGCTAGAAACAACGCTATTCTATCTGTTATTACCATGATGGTATTGGTGTGGATTTTATGTGTGAACTTATACATATATAGTTAGAACGAGTATTCATAGGAACGCTATGTACCTTGCGAGGTCTAGCCGTTTCTTTATAACCGTGGTGGATAGGATGTCCAAGCCCTAACACCCTTTCCTGGTCATGAATATCCCCTATCCGAGTATAGGGGAGGTGCACACAGCTGGTGCCAACAATCAGGATTTATTCCCAAGATATCTCTCGTATCGAGATGATATATTATATGATAAAAGCTTTAACGTAAGTATGCGTTTTGGAATTTAAGAAGTTAAGTGGGATTATGCACATAATTAATATACCCTCGGGCGAGGAGTACAACGGGGAAACCGCTCGGACTTCGGTTAGAGTAAGTCTTCTTTCCAATCTAGATTCGCATTGCACGGTGAGGTTGGTCGTTGACCCAAATGATCAAGTCATTTTTAAACGCTTGTATAAAAACTATAACGTTCTCAAACATTTGTCATACTTTCCCATAAGACTCAATCTTTTGGAGTCTTCTCTTCATACATTTCCCATAAGACTCAATTCCTTTAGAGTCTTCTTTTCAATGCTTGTCTATTCTAATCATTCCGTGAAAGTTCTGGGTTATATACCGTTCCTTCGGTTATTATTCGAGGGACAATGATAGTAAACAGTTACGATCACTAGAACCATTCTGTTTTCACCCTTGCATAGTCTTTCATTAGACTAACCAACTGGGTTTTATTCCTTGCATGGTTGGCTGGTGTCATCCGTCCTATACGGCACATCAGTGGTTGGTTCCCGAAGACTTGAAGTAACCAATTGAAGAAGAGGCTTGCAGTTGAAGATTTAAGTGTTAGTGTTTTAAGGTTGTCAACTATTACTTTAATATATTGTTATAACCTAGTCATGTAATAGGTTTATTCTAAAAAGTTTTCCGTTGTGTAATTTATAAGTCTTCCACTGAGATTTAACTTTGTTGTAAAAACGCTACTCTCGTTTGATGGGAGATCTTTTAATAAAAGGGTTGAGTTTCATATTTAAATTTCTTCCACTGTTTAATCTTTCGTTAATTAATATGTTCCTTTAAGTTTAATTGTTCCGATTAAAGCCTAGGGTGACATCGGACAGTAACGTCTGAGGTCACTGGCGTGTGGCATTTCCGACAATAAGTCGGGGGTGTTACATGTCTGCCTTTGATTTTTAGAGATATTAATTCAATTGGAGAAATGGCAAGCAAAAAGCACCCAAACTAATAGGCAATGACATTTCTGAGCTACCAGCATGCTACAGGAGATCATATGCAGTTTTTTCGACCTACTTGTTCAAACGAGTACTTACAAGCAGCCAGAATGTACATCATCCAAGATGTCGTTCACTTTTTTTAGTAGGATTAAAACCTTATTCCCTTCATTTTAGTTGGATGTTTTATGCCTTTACCACTATGTATAGGCTTTTACTGTAATAACCCTCATTTTATCATAAGGGTTTTAATGTAATTTCTATATATTTTATTTTGATAATAATAAATTTCATTTTTTATTAGAGGAATAATTTGAATTTTTATTAGCTTATATTCAAAAGTTAGGTTAAGATAATTTTTGTACAAATTATCAAATGGGTTATAATAGTATGGGTAGAAATAAATAATTAAGTATAACCATGAATGTTGTTTTGGGAGTTTTTTTAGATATATTAATAAAGGTTGTATAAGTTATTATGTTTATCCATGAGAGAATAAAATAATAACTAACCTAACTTGATTACCCCTTTAGGTCACGAAATATTTTGTCTTGAATTAATTCAAATTGTTAATTGAGATTTAAATAAGGTTAAGTTATAAGGATATGCAACTTAGGCTTGAATTAATTCAAATTGTATGAATTAATTAAAAAAAAATTCACTCTTCAAAAATTTGGGTTAGAATGTATATATAAACTTTGGGTAAGTTTACATATATGTTTGGGCAAATTTTATAATTTTTTTAAAGTGAAATAAGGGTATTTTTGCCACAACATGGAAAGTTGGGCAAAATTTTACAATTTAGCCAAATATTGAGGTGGGATGTGGGCTTCTTCTTCCTCCAATGGAAGCCAAGCTTTCAAGCTCCTTCAATGGAGTTTTGGCTCGATTTTTCATCCCGTTTTTTTCAGTTGGCCCATGGGCTTTGAAGATATACTTATCCTAAACCAAATCATATCAAAATCGGGATTTGTAATCTCTTAGATTGATAGAATGTATCTTCAAAGGTAAATAGCCCGGTAACTTCAAAAGTTCAGTAAAATCTAAAATTTGATCTTGTTTGAGATCGGATTTGGCCGAAATTTGTGTGGTTCGAAAGCTATCTCTAAGGGCTTCAAAACCCCTATAAATACCCCCTCACCCATTGAGAATTTACCCAATTTCAAGCCTTAGGTTTTCTGTAGTCCACAAAACGTTCGAGCACTTGTAGACGGAAACTCTCCTTCAATTGGCCACCTCTAGTTACGAGTTAGGTACCAAAATCTTCATATGAAGTCTACTTTCCAGAGACACCAACCACACATCATTTGGAGTTCGGACGAGGGAGATACGAAGCAAACAACAAGAGGGTGTATACAAGAGCCATACGAACGAATTCGGTAATGGCCAATTCGTACCCCTATTCGGTTTTTGTCCAATTAATCATGATTATATATTCTAATTGGGGTTAATTGGATACGTATTAGATTAATTTAATTTTTGAAGTATTAAAATTAAATTAATTATATTTTTTCATATTGTCTTAAATTGTAATTTGTTAAGGGATAACATTACAATTGGATAATGTGTTGAGTTATATGGGGTGATAAATAAATTGGGTAAGTTATTTATTTATGCTATGATTATTTAGAATATATGACTAATTGATTATTAGTATCGTATAGATAATCGTTATGTTGAAAAGCCTTGAAATTGTTTATTTAGAGTTAAATAAATTCAGTTAAAAATCAAGACTTGTATCCTTCAAATTTCGTTATTGAATAAATTATCTAATCATAATTTATTTATGTTATGTGACTTGGGTACATCTCGGAATCGCATATGGAACGAAATTAAAGCAGGGAGCCAATTTGCTTTTCGAAAGCAACCATCTCCATTACGTCATTTAAGCTCTTCGTAATCCAAGACAAGTGGTGCTTCGCTCTTGCAATTTATTCCATATGTTTTTTTAATTGACAATTAAACTATTATTTTAATTAAATTAGGATAAATAGACTTAATTTTTTGTTTGGGAACTTGTGCGTTAAATTGGTGTGTAAATGAACCTTATTTATTCGGTTGTAAATTTGCTAGCAACGACCCTCATATATATATATATATATTATTGTAGGGTGCTAGATGAACTTTGGTGTGGACTTATCTGCGTAGTTAGCCCAAGTATTCGTAGGAACACTAATTACCTTGTGAGGTTTAATTGTCTCTTTATAACTTGGTACTAAAAGGATTATTGCCCTAATACTTTTGGTCATGACCTACCCTTATTCGAAAATAAGTGGTGGTGCACTTAGCTAGTGCCGAAATTCGGGATTTGTCCCATGATATATCTCATTGCGAGATTGGTGTCTATTAAAAGCATTAACGTAACTGCACATTTTGGAATTAAATAAGATAAGTGTCTTTTTGCACATAATTAATATACCCTCGGGCGAGAGGCACAACGTGGAACCCGCCCGGTCTCTTGTCTAAAGTAAGTCCCCTTTCCAATCTGGATTCGCATTATGCGATGAGGTTGGTTGAGGACCCAAATATTCAACAATGCATTTTAAAACTTGTGTGATGATAATTAATGTTCCTAAACAAATTCATTTATTTCCCATAAGACTCATTTCCGTTGGGTCTTCTCTTCAAGCATGACTTTCCTTTCGTTTCAGTAGGAGTATATTAGTCATATACCGTTTACCGAGTTTTATTCGAGAAATAAGGGTAGTGACTATATACGACTACAAGAACCATTTTGTTTGCACCCTTGTTGATGCGTCCTTGCCTTGAATGGATGTCAAGGATGCTTTCGGCGCTGGATCTAGACCGAGTATTGAGACCCCTCTTGGAACTTAGAGGTTTACACGGTAAGGGGTGGATTTGAATGGCAGAATCATGGCGGGAGCGGATTGGATGGCGGAGTGGGTGAGTCGCCAACGGAGAGGGCCGTGAGCTCAAGTGGAAGTTGCGAAAACGAGCGGCGGCGGCGAGGAGACTTACGAAAGTCTCGGTGATAGCGGCGGTGAGCAAGTGTTTGAGAAATTTGAGGGAGAAGAGAAGAGTTGGAGACGAGAGAAAGAAATGACGTCCAAGCTAAGAGATGGAGTTAAACTCAACAATGAACTTAGCATTAATAATGAACATGACCTTTACAACGTTGGCCGTGGATGCCTTATCAAGGGGATGGCTCGGCAATGGGCCGAGATATCCCATGGACTAGCCCACTCACAAGAGTGAAGCACACGCCCAAAATGGAAAATACATAAATGGAAAAACTAATATAGAAATGTCTAAAAATAGTAAATAAACCTCTAAATGCAAAAGTATGACTTAGATAGGCGTCGGGTCTTCAAGGAAGGCGGCGAGACGTCGCGACCGCGGCGTCGAGGCACGAGGCTGGCCAAGGACTGGCTAGGCCATGGCTGGAGCTACAGGCGAGGCGGCGTCGGCGAGCAGAGCTTCTAGTGATGCAAGGAGCAATGCTGCGGGGGCGGCGTCATGGAGGTCGGCGCTAGCGATGGCCCGGGCAATGAAGGATTGCGTGGCTTGGGCGATGGCCTTGGCACGAGCCCGAGTCACGGGGCCATTACACTTAATGCTCATAGCTTCTTCCTCCCTTGTGGCAGTCATGGCAGGCAAGGGCGCATCACTCTCCCCTTCCCCTTGGCTGTGAAACATCCCCGTTTCACCTGCATCAAACTCTAGGGCAACGTAGGGCGAAAGATCCGCCACGTTAAAAGTGGGATGCACACCATAGCCATCTAGAAGCTCAACCTGGTAGGCATAGTCCCCAAAGGCTTGCAAAATCTTGAATGGGCCATCACCACGGTCATCTATCTTAGACTTGCGCTTGGAAGGGAAGCGTTCGTGGCGCAAGTGCACCCAAACCAAGTCACCTGGGGCAAACAACATTTTGCGCTGGCCCTTGTTGTGTTGGTCGGCATATTGCTCAGCACGATGCTCTAATTGGGCTCGGGTGCGGCGGTGGAGCTCCTGGACATATTCAGTGCACTTGGCAGCCGACATGTGCTCATTGTCTCCAAGTGGGCACGGTGCCAAGTCCAAAGGTGTCAGCGGGTTCCTTCCATACACCACTTCAAAGGGTGTCAGCTTCGTGGTCGAGTGCCTAGACCTGTTATAGGAAAACTCAACAAAGCAAAGTAAGTCTTCACAACGGCGAGGGTTGGACCTAAGCATGGTTTTAAGGGGAGCTCCTAAGGTCCTATTAGTCACCCTGGTCTGGCCATCAGTCTATGGATGATAGCTAGTGGAGAATAGCAAATGAGTGCCTAGCTTACCCCATAAGGTCTTCCAAAAATGCCTCACAAACTTAGCATCCCTATCACTCATAATACTCCTAGGAATGCCGTGCAACTTCATCACATGCTCAAAAAATAGGTTAGCTATATCCGTAGCATTATGTGTAGTCCTATAGGCAATGAAGTGGGCCATCTTAGAAAACATATCTACGACAACAAAAATTGAGTCCTTGCCCCTTTTAGACATAGGGAATCCTGTAATGAAATCCATAGAAAAGTCCTCACAGGGTGCCTCAGGTATGGGTAAGGAGGTGTATAAGCCAAAAGGACTCGATCTAGCCTTGGCGCGTTGGCATGCGACACAAATCCAACAAAATCTGGTCACATGCTTGGTCATATGGGTCCAAAAGAAATGCTCCCTAAGGGCTGCTAAGGTTTTGGTGACCCCAAAATGTCCACAGCCTTCATGGGATTCCTTAAGGAGTAGGTGCCTAATGGAAGAGCTAGGGATGCACAACCTCCCAGCCTTGTATAGGTATCCCTCATCCACAAAGAAACTCTCAAACTCCCCCTTGGCTAAGTATGTCCTACTAATGGGCTTGAAAAAGTTGTCAACCAAGTACAAGTCCTATATAAACGAAAAACCAAGAACTTTAGCCTGAAGGTGTGTAAGAAGCAAATACCTGAGAGAAAGGGCGTCGACTACCACATTCTCCTTACCTTTCTTATGGACCACAACGTAGGGGAATGTCTCCATGAGTTCCACCCATCTTGCATATCGCCGGCCGAGATTGGCTTGGCTTTTTAAGTAGGCCAAGGCAGTGTGGTTCAAATGTATGACAAATTGTCTTGGCCAGAGGTAGTGCTGCCAAGTCTTCAAAATTCTGATGAGGGCGTAGAGCTCCTTGTCATCTATAGGGTAGTTCAAGGCAGCCCCTATGAACTTTTCGCTAAAGTAAGCGATCGGCCGCCTATCATGGAGAAGCACTCCGCCTATGCCAAAGTGTGAAGCGTCGCACTCAAATTCGAAAGCCTTGTCAAAGTCAGAGAGCTGAAGAAGAGGCACGTTGCATAGCGCTTATTTGAGGGCCTAGAATGTCGCTTGGTGAGTGTCAAACCACTCATAGACGGCACACTTCTTGGTGAGCTCGTGTAGAGGCACGGTTGTGGTGCTGATGTCACGGACAAAGCGGCGGTAGAAGCCATCCAACCCAAGGAAAGATCTCACCATGGTGGGGTTGGTCGGCGTTGGCCACTCCTTGATTGCACGAACCTTCTCCTCATCCACGCGGACGCCATCCTTGAACACCACAAATCCAAGGAAGATTGTGGAGTCCGAGCAGAAATTACATTTGCCAAGGTTGGCAAACAATTGTTCATTTCTAAGGCATTTTAACACTTGCTTAAGGTGCCCAACATGCTCTTCTAGACTATGGCTATAGACTAGAATGTCATCAAAATAGACTACAATAAATTTGCCTAAAAACTTCCTCAAAACATGGTTCATGAGGCACATCAAAGTACTAGGCGCATTGGTGAATCTGAATGGCATCACAAGCCACTCATAGAAACCGTGTTTGGTCTTAAACGTCGTCTTCCACTCATCACCTTCCTTCATACGAATTTGGTCACAGCCACTCTTCAAGTGAATCTTGGAGAACAAGGTGGCTCCATGCCGCTCGTCCAACAAGTCATCAAGGCTCGGGATGGGATGGCAGTACTTGATGGTGATTTGGTTGATGGCGCGGCAGCCTACGCACATCCTCTAAGAGCCTTCCTTTTTGGGCACCAAAATGACCGACACTATGCAAGGGCCCAAGCTTTCCCTCACGTAGCCCTAGTCAATCAACTCTTACACCTGCCTTTGGAGCTCCTTTGTCTCTTCAGGGCTCGCACGGTAGGCTACACGGTTTTGGCAATGACGTGCCTGGCATGAAGTCGATTTGATGATCAATGCCACGTATAGGCGGCAATCCCTACGGCAACTCATCGGGCATCACGTCCTTGAAGTCCTGCAACAAAGACATAATACACGAAGGGAGCGTAGCTTGTTCCTTTTGAGTGGAAGCACAAAGAGTAGGAATAAGTAAGAAACAAGGAGTTCTTGCCTTAATTAGAGCAGTGAGCTCGATGTGCCGAGCCAAAAGTAAGTGATGATTGCATTTGCCTTGGATCAGGGCCAATGGAGGATCATGTCAGCCAACTTTGGGCTTGGGGTTGGCGCTCGAGCCATTCGACCTGGCACTGGTAGATATAGGACTAAGGCCTGCCAATAAGAGGAGAATCGCCATGAGAAGGGCCATTCTGCTTGTGTTTGGCCTTGGGCAGCGCAGCGGCATCGATAGCGGTAGGTGCGGCAGCGGCTATGGGAGAAGTACCAGCGGCCTCTAAAGCTTTTTGGCAATTTTGCTCCACCTGGTCTTGCAATATATCATTTGGAGTCATAGGTAAGAGGGTGATGCGCTTCCCATGGTAAGTAAAAACATAAGTGTTTAAATAGCCATTGTGCGCCGCCTATCAAATTGCCATATGCGACCAAGTAGCAAGTGTGTCGCATCCATTGCAATTACATCACATAAAACAGAATCAGAATAATGATCAATGGAAAAAGAGATCAAATTCTATTTTTTGACGACATCTCCTTTGTTTTCATTGATTATGTTGTAGCAACTACCTCCGTTAATGATCATGCTCAATGAGGCTGTCTTGAACAAGCATCTAGTATGAAAGAGATTATCGCGCTGGTCCATCATATTGGCCTCCTTCACGGTGAGCAGATGCCTTGTGACAAGGCTTAAGGGAGTGCCGACATGGAAGCCAGCTGGTGCACAAGCATACACGTCAAATTCCTCCTCGACATCACGATCGTCAGCCACCTCCTCCTTGGCTTCATCCTCACAAGACTCAATGCCGGCCTCCTGGGAAAACAGCACCTTCTTGGTGTTGGGGTAGTCATGCTTCATGTGACCACGGCCCCCACATTTGTAGCACTCCAGGTCACGAGAGCGCTCTTGGCGCTGCGGCGGTGCTGCGGGCACGGGAGAGGCCGCGGCTTGACGATTGTTGGTACCTGGGCATGCCTTTGCTTGGGAAGTAGAAGAGGAAACATTAGCTGGCAAAACTTATTTGAAGGGTTTAGAACCATACCTGTAGGGTGTAAAAGAGGGCCAAGGTTGTTGCTTGCGTCGCAGCAGCTGGTTGTGCAATTGCATGGCCGTGTGAGTCAAGGCATTGATGTCCTTGATCAGCAAAATTTCTAGCAGGTCACGAATTGAAGCATTGAGGCCGCTCAAAAACCTTGTCCTCAACGTGGATGGCGCGACGCTGACTCCCGCCTTGTAGTACATGTCCTCTAATTTGGAGAAAAACTCTAAGGGAGTTAGGGTTCCCTGGCATGCCATGACGATCTCAAAGTGCATTTTTCCTTGTAATTTTATGGCACGTACTTTTGTGTCATGACATACACAAGTTGATGCCATTTCTCAACGGGAGCCAAATTGCGTCGGATGCGGTCTGTGACAAACCTGTGCCACCATATGCGGGCGGCGCTCCAAAAGTGGAGTGTAGCAATTTCCACCTTTCCATGCTCCTCATATTGGCAATATTGCATGCAGCCAATCCAAGAAAACAGAAGGATCATATTCACCCATAAAATGTTCAAGAGTAACCTTAATGTCGCGGCGCGCGTGGTGCGTGGGCACGGAGGGGAGACGTTAGGGATATCGAGGATCCTCGAAGTCATAGGCTTCTTCATAAAGGGCGCGGCCTCCACGGTGCCTATTGCGACCATCATGACAACGGTGGCCATCGTTAGCCTTGTAGTCATCGTCGACCTCTGGGCGGCGGCGCTGGTGGCCGTGGCGGCGACCCTCAGGCTTGTGCGGTGGTCACGTTCAGGCCTGTGATTGCCGTGGTCTTCACGTCGGCCGGCACCATGGCGCCCGCGGTGGAGGCCGCTGGTACCAACCAACGACGGAATGTAATCATGTGGTCATTGTTGAAACTCAATGGGATCGGCAAGGGGCGGGGCATGGTTGGAGCTACAGGCGAGGCGGCGGGTCTTCAAGGAAGGCGGTGAGACGTTGCGGCCGCGGCGTCGAGGCATGAGGTTGGCCAAGGACTGGCTAGGCCATGGTTGGAGCTGCAGGCGAGGCGGCGTTAGTGAGCAGGGCTTCTAGTGACGCAAGGAGGAATGCCGTGGGGGCGGCGTCATGGAGGCTGTCGTTGGCGAAGGTCCGAGCAATGAAGGACTGCGTGGCTTGGGCAATAGCCTTGGCACGAGCCCGAGTCACGGGACCATTAGACTTGATGCTCATAGCTTCCTCCTCCTCTGGGACAGTCATGGCAAGCAAGGGTGCATCACTTGCGTAGTCTTTCATTAGACTGATCAACCTTTCTTTTTCCTTGCATGGTTTCTTGGTGTCATCCATCCTATGCGGAACATCAGTGGTTGGTCTCAAACGCCTTGAAGTGACAAATCGAAGATGAAGGCTTGTAGTTGAAGATTGTGATTTAAAGTAGTATTATTTTTAATGTTGTCTAGTATTGTTTTAATCTTCTTAAATAACAGTAATACTTAGATAAATTAGTCACGTATTTAGAGATTATTTACAATGTCTTCTTCTGTATTGTAATTTCGAGTTGTAAAACTTATCTCTTCAATTTACGAGGAATTTTTTTAATAATGGTTAAGTATTTGTTTCAAAAGTCGACCGTTATTTACTCTGTTATTATTATTTATTTTAGCATAATTGTTCCGATTAAAGCCAATGGTGGCTTTGGACATTACAGTCTGAGGTCACTTGCGTGTGGCACTACCGACATAAGTCGGGGGTGATACATTTACCTCCCATAAGGGAGAGAGATCCATATGAAAATTACTGATATGGACAGACTTCTTACATGATGATAAGTGCTATTTTGTACCACTTATCTAAGGGTTATTACCAGGTTTGAGGCGCCATTTGGTTGGATTTTATGCACAATTGGAGATTATGGAGTTAGAGTGGAGAAGTGAAGAAATCATGGGATTTATAGAGGTTTGAAGTGTATTGAAGAGTAGAAGAACAATGTGCTGAATTCAAATGGTTCGTTCTCTCCACTCATATGTCCAAATGAAGTGATTCCAATTCGAGGAGTTAGATCTTGACGTCTACTGCAAGTCCTCAAAATATGAGCGCAATCCGAGTTGGGAATAAAAAGTTATGGCGTTTTTACTAAAGTGTCGCAGAAGCTGAAAAGTTACCGCCCCGCGCCAGAGCCACCGCGACCCGGCGGTGGGTCTCAGAGAAGGATGCCGCCCCGCGGTGGGAGTTGGCGCCTCGCGGCCATATGTTGAGCGAAATAATTAATTAAGAGTGCCGCGGGCTGATGCTGGAAAATGGAAGACAGGCCCAAATAATGGAAATAAGGCCCATGAATTAGGCCCAGGAAGAAAAGCCCACGAAGGAAGAATGTCGCGCGCGAATTGAAGCGTGAAATGGAAGCCGCGTGAATTGAAGCGAGGCGTGAATTGAAGAAAGCGAGCGATGACGTCAGCGCATGATTTGCTGGAATGGATTATGAAGTGGGCCAAGTGCTGGAGTTGGGCCGCCAAGCTGATGAAGGAGATATGGGCCGCGTTGATTTGCTGCTAAATTGGGTCGTGCTGATGCAACATTGAATCATTCCGAGATGTGCTGTGCCGCGAGGCGGGGGCGAGCTGTTGCACAAGATTTGCGGGATTAATTTCCCGGATTCGGTTGATTATATTTGGTTACTATTTTATTATTATTTCCTTTTATTATTTTTACAATCTTTTAGAATTAGGTTAAATACTCTTTGTTAACCTAGTTGACAATTACGTTAGATTTAGTTTTGAAGTTCGTTTCTTTTCCACCTCCAGGGTTTCCAACCCATGGAGAACTAAACACCTTGTTCTACTAGACGTTTGAAGCAATACAGTTGATTATGTTGTGAGATTTATATTCCTTGTTCTTATTCTTATGTGTGTTGGTTTGATTCTCTTGGTTATATTGATTATTGATTTATCGTTATTCTTCATAGTCTGGCCAGCTAGGTTGAATACTTTTTATCAATTGCTAGGATTGCATATAGGGGTTCCGAGTGCATATCTAGTGGCAAACACAATTGGGCGTATAGGGGTTCCGAGCGTACAATTGTAAGTGAGAATCATTACATGTTAAGTAGGGGAGTGAGTACTTGTACGTCTTTCTACTTGCATGTATCCTATATCCTTGTGTGCATTGCTATTGCTGTGTTGGTGCTAAAGTACGCTGACAACTGTGAGAATCAGTGGTATTTTATCATTGGCATAGTAATAAGTCTATCGACAACTGTGAGACTCGGTAGTACTTAAGATCGGGGTGGGAACAACCATAAGAATAGTTAAAGAACTTGGATTTATAAGATTTCAATGATCGACTTATCTCTGTATTGTGGATCTCGTTCTAGTAGAACTACTTTTCCCATCATTCTTATTCTTTCTTCTAAAAGCTTGCATCTTTGTTACTCTGCTTGATAACTAAAAACCCCCTTTGTTACTTTGCATGCTTACGAACACATAGATAGATCACTTCCTCCCTGTGGATTCGACCCTTACTTGCCTCTACTACTTGTTTAGGTTTGTTAGGATTATTTTATTTGTTTAGGTGTCCCGACGACAAACGCCTATCACATGAGCAGAAGAGAATACCCATTGTCTATTCTATATTTCCCCATCACTTGACTTGAGCTGACAGCAGATCAAAGCCCAATCGATCAGTGTACGAAATAGCTCAGCGGAAAGGGGCATGCCCTCTATCATCTTCTATCTGGTAGACTTGATAAAAGTGGTCCCAACTTTCTCCCGACCGAACTGAGATTATTAAATAAGTTTTAAGTTCTCAATTTCTCAGTTTTTGGGTTCTGGTTCAATGTAGGTTTGATTCGGTTCTTCTGACACCCATTTTTGTTCTCTTTCACATGTCAAAGACTCATAATCCATTTATGTGTTCTGGTTCTTTAGAATCTTTGTGCCTCTACTCTCAACCCCAATCCTTTTAGCGACAGTGACAAGAAACTCTTAACCAGCGAGCCCTCACGATGATGGAGCCAAGCCTATGAGCCCAAGAATAGTTTGTGAGCTAGCGGGTTCTCTCATGTTCTTTGCGGCTTGGTTAGATATATACTGATTTGCATCTTATTAATTGAAAAAATGAACTTCATTGCCTAAGTTTTCTTTTAAGATTCAGAGAACATAACATGCGTGCTTATTAGAGCTGACATATTCTCATGTTACCTTTGCGGATGATAAATTCATGATCATGCTATTATTCTAGGCTGATTATACACGCTCTGTTTTAACTTTTCGCGCACACTTTGGTGCGATTCAAGCAGGCGTACAAGGATTTTTTGGAAAAAAATACATAAACTTGGTTCGACTAGCTTGGAAGTACAAAGTTGAAGTATTTTTTCCCAAAATACATAAACTTTATACGCCCAGTCCATGCGTACCAAATTTATGAATTCCTATTTTGGTGCACCCAGTACAAGCGTACCCCTGCACCAGGCACACCAAAATAGGTTAAGAAGAGACGTATGCCTCAGTGATAGGATCGCGTCTCCCTTAAGCCTCAGTGCAAGGTAATCTCCTAGGAATGATGTGAACTCGTGCCTTACTCCTACGATCTCCAAGGACTCGACAGTCAGTTTCCAAAATTCGGTCATGTATTCTATGAGGTCATTCTCTTTCTCTGCACTCCAAATTGGATGATTCGAAAACCAGGAGTTAGATCTAGAAGTCTAGATTATGTCCTGCAAATTTGAGTGTAAACGAATCTGGGAATCAAAATTTGTGACTATTCTCCTGAAGGGTCGCAGAGAGTTCTGCTAGAGGGTTGTTTTGGATGAAGAACGTGAAGGGGGTGATGGATGAAAGAGGCGTTGATGATGATGGATCTGGATGAAGGTTATGGATAAGTGGACTCCTTAGGGTGGATATTACGCACCACTCAAAGAAGAACAATTTGATCAACAAACAAGGGATATTACGCACCCTAGTGTGAAGATCGAAGTGGTTCAATATGACGCATGAACCAGGGGAAATTTTCGGGAAGAACAAAGCTTTTTGCTTTAGCTTTTGATTGATTTTAAGGTGATTAACAATGAGGAAGGAGGCAGCATTATAAAGCCCCTCAAAACAGACCCTAGGTGACTCTTCAAGTGGCTCAGCCAAGGGAAGAGCATTATGAACTCTAGACTTAAATGCAATATGAAATTTCAAGCTAACCCACCCATTATTACATATTAATATGCATAATGTCATCTAATAAATTTTGGAAAACTTGGGAAAACTGAGGCAGGATCAAAGCAAGAACATGCGTGACTTTCTCATAGACAGTTGAACCTTGGCGAAGATGATCGAGCCAAGTGGCACTTCTTTCGGCACTCCCTAAGCCAAAAGTCCTTGATTGTGTTTGAATTGGAAGGTTCGGCGTCGCGAAAGCCGTTGGCGGAGAAGTGTCTTGGCAAGAGGGAACGGCCTGCGCAACTAGGTTATCAAGGGTGCTTTGATGGGGCGTAGTCACATCACTCTTCTTATTCATCCTCTTGCCAAGACACTTCTCCGCCAACCAATCTCTTAATTGTTCATGGATTCGACACTAGTAGCGGTGGGTGAACTTCGCGGCACAAGAGGTGAGCAGATTCTGGCGGTGGTGACGAGACCCTTCGAGTGACAATTGCAGATCCAGTTGTAGAGGCATCCAATGAGCGGGCCGGTGACGTCGAGGGCGTGGTGGTGATCCCGGCAAATGTCTTGGACATGGACGTATGTGGTGGCAGTGATTCTGCAGGGGACGTGGGCATGGAGGCGGTGGTGGAGATCGACGGTGCCGGCGCGCAAGGAGGTTGACGGCGAGGTCACGGTCATCAAGGTGGGACCCGCTTCCCGCTTGCAACGAAAACCAAAGCGGGGGTACGGGTTAGAGGTGGTGGTACCCGGGTGAGAGTGGTCGGCGACGTTTTCGAGGGTACGGAAGACGATCCCACGACCCCACCTATTCGTCGTACACGAGGGAGCAGACGAGTAGTAATTTTCGAATTCGTAAAGCCTAAAATAATACATATTGAAATAATTTATCACATAATGATAGAAATAACTATTAGATTATATTATTGTATTTTAATATTAATTGTTAGATTATGTTATAATAGGTTATTATATTTTAATTGTTAAATTATTGCACTTGATTGTTATATTATGTTATTTTACTTTTATTTTATATGTTAGAATATGAAATGATAGAATTAATTAAGAACTGATGTTAAAATATGTTATTATAATTTTTAATTATATTATGACGAAAATAATTGATAATGATAAATGATACGCTCTACTCTGTAGTGTGTAACTAGGAATTGTTAGTGCATTATTAGGGATGTTTGTATTAATTTAGGAGCTAAATTATGATTGAGGAGTTGGGTAGATTAGTACAGGAAAGGGTGGAATTTAGTGAGTTTGGAGCGTCAGAAGCTGAGAAGAACAAACCGCGGGCGCGGAATGGAAGCCGCGGGAGCAGCCAAGGAAGAGTTCGCCGAAGTGCTAGGAAAGGAAAGCCGCAACCGCGGCCTAAAAACCGCGATCGTGGCCATGCAGAATCCGAAAGATTTTCATGCGCAGATTCCCTTGTTTATTTTGTTTCCTTTATTTTATTTTATATTATTATATTTCGGTTATTGTTTTTTAGAAGATTTTCTTAGGTTAAAAAGACTAAGTTTCTTGAGGTTTTGAATATCATTAGAGAACGGCAGTTTAGAGTTTGCATAGATAGTTTTCTTGTGTTTGGAAGATTATGAAGAACCAAGTTACTTGTGTTTAGTCAGACGATTGAAGCCTTCATTTTGATTTGGTTGTAAGATTATAACTCTTGTTCTACTTCTTTGAATGTTATTGATTATCTTGAACTTAATCCCTTTGAGTTTTGCTAATTGGCCTTTGGTATTACTCTTATGCTAGAGTTGGATTATTTCAAGTTGAAATATGTGATTCAGAGTAGCAACTACGATATTTTAGAACTAGTTGTGATAGTGTATTGTAGAAGAGAATTGATTTGCATGCTAAGTAAAACTGGTTGTTTTATGTTGCATGTATCTGCTGAAATTCTTGAAATTATTGCTGCTATTGAATTGAATCTCGATAGTTTCCTGATTGTTTGATAGTTATTATTATCAGGGTCTGGTTGTCCTGTTAATAAATTTAAGAAAAGGAATTATAACATTCATTGGCTTACAGAACTAGAGATAATTGATGATCAATCAATCAAACTGAAGTGTGGATATCTATGTAGGTCAGCTCTTTCGTCAATATCTGTTTACATCTTTGTTACTTCTGTTAGTTAATTTCGTAGCTTTAGAACTCAAACCCCCCCTACCCCCCTTTGTTACTGTTGATGATTGGTAAACGATTTCTGCAAACAGGATAGATAGCTTGATTCTCTGTGGGTTCAACCCTTACTTGCCAGACTACATTAGCCTTGTCAAATTTGGCGACGTTGCCGGGGATCGAACCCGGGTCACCCGTGTGAGGTGGGAATACTTACCATTATACTACAACGAGAGATCAAAACCATTCTTGAGAAGACGGTAGCTCCGATCAGGAAGGACGTGGAGCTATAAGGAGGTTTCGGGTAGGTCACTCTGGAGTTATAAGGAGATAGATTGGAGCTAGGATTAGAAATTTGCATTCACATACTAGAGTTTGGGTTAAGCGTGGGGGAAGTACTCATCTTTCCTTGATGCCGGTGTGCTGCGTTGCTGTGTTGGTGTTACTGGAGATTCATGAGTAGGTACAGTTCTTAGTGGAGAATTTTGTTTGTGCTTCCTGAGAACTTGGGTATTACATTGGAGGAGTAGGTTTCCTTTAGCTTACTCGAGGACGAGCAAGGTCTAAGCATGGAGGAATTTAATACGCTCTACGATGTAGTGCATAACTAGGAATTGTTAGTGCATTATTAGAGATGTTTGTACTAATTTAGGAGCTAAATTGTGATTGAGGAGTTGGGTAGATTAGTGTAGGAAAGGGTGGAATTTAGTGCGTTTGGAGCGTCAGAAGCTGAGAAGAACAAGCCGCGGGCGCGGAATGGAAGCCGCGGGCGTAGAATGGAAGCCGCGGGCGCGGCCAAGGAAGAGTTCGCCGAAGTGCTAGGAAAGGAAAGCCGCAACCGCGGCCTAAAAACCGCGATTGCGACCATGCAGAATCCAGAAGATTTTCATGCGCAGATTCCCTTGTTTATTTTGTTTGCTTTATTTTATTTTATATTATTATATTTCGGTTATTGTTATTTTTAGAAGATTTTCTTAGGTTAAAAAGACTAAGTTTCTTTAGGTTTTGAATATCATTAGAGAACGGCAGTTTAGAGTTTTCATAGAGAGTTTTCGTGTGTTTGGAAGATTATGAAGAACTAAGTTACTTGTGCTTAGTCAGAGGATTGAAGCCTTCGTTTTGATTTGGTTGTAAGATTATAACTCTTGTTCTACTTCTTTGAATGTTATTGATTATCTTTAACTTAATGCCTTTGAGTTTTGCTAATTGGCCTTTGCATTGGTATTACTCTTATGCTAGAGTTGGATTATTTCTAGTTGAAATATCTGATTCAGAGTAGCAACTACGATATTCTAGAACTAGTTGTGATAATTTATTGTAGAAGAGAATTGATTTGCATGCTAAGTAAAACTGGTTGTTTTATGTTGTATGTATCTGCTGAAATTTTTGAACTTACTGCTACTATTGAATTGAATCTCGATAGTTTGTTGATTGTTTGATAGTTAATATTATCAAGGTCTGGTTGTCATGTTAATAAATTTAAGAAAAGGAATTGATACATTCATTGGCTTAAAGAACTAGAGATAATTGATGATCAATCATTCAAACTGAAGTGTGGATATCTGTCTAGCTGAGCTCTTTCGTCAATACCTGTTTATATTTTTGTTACTTCTGTTAGTTAATTTTGTAGCTTTGGAACTCAACCCCCCCCCCCCCCCCTTGTTACTGTTGATGATTGGTAAACAATTTTTGCAAACAGGATAGATAGCTTGATTCTATGTGGGTTCGACCCTTACTTGCCATACTACATTAGTTGGGTTTCTAAGGTTTCTTTGATAGGTACATACGACAAAAGCCTTGTCAATAAAGTTTGGGTTTATTTCGAACATGAATTATTTAGTTAGAATGCTAAATGTAAAAATAAAATTAGTGTAATAATTAAATAAATAATAATTTTAAAATGAAAATTAAAATAATTAAGGTAATTAAGAAAAATATTCAAAAAAAATTACAAATGTATTATTTTAGTGTAATAGAAAATATATGATATTTAAAAGATTTGAATTAGAATGTATATGATGATTATGGTAATTATTTAATAAACATTAAAAATTATAATATATGATAATTTCAAGATTTGAAATATAAAAAAAATGTTATTTTCTATTTAAAAATTACGATTTGAGATAAAAGTTTCGTTATTAAAAGAATATAATATTTAATCTTTTATTGAATGCATTACGAGATCATTGTCGGGCTTGTCGGTGAGACATCTGAGTGATGAGCCATGTCAGTTGGATAAACGGCCCGTGACAAAGTTTATGCACGCTCATAGGGACGCTGCGAGGGCGGCGGCGATATCGCATGTGCTTGAGGAGTTTGCGCGAGCCAAAGATGGTCGTTGGGGACGATGTCACTAACATGGAGGACGACCACGTGACGTCCGACCATGATGACGTTGACGACGACGCCGTTATGGAGGAGGCTGAGGAGATGTTGGCCCGAGATATTACGAGTCCTTTGATCCATCTGCCAGTGCCACAAAATTGATGATGGACGATAGTGTCCCGGCTACCTCTTTCGAGGCGGATGCATCGCTTCCTTCTTTTCCTACTCCCTCTGTCGAACCGGTTTCGACGGGGTCGTCAACTCCTGCTTCCCCGATGGCTCCCGCTTCCCCATCGGATTCCGCTACCCAACCTTGGTTCGTTGGTGGGCCCCAGGTATGTGACCTTTGTTACTATTGACATACAACTGTTGCACTTAGAAAGATTGCTACCTCCCTGTGGGATTCGACCCTTGCTTGCCTACTATACTTAGTTAGGTTTTTTAGGATTACTTTGATATGCATAACGACTATAGCCTCGTCACGTATCCTAGATGGACTACGGTTTGAGGAGGTATTATCTGGTTAATCCTTTCATTGATTTATGTTTTGTGAATTTTCCTAATTATGGGTATTAAATGTCCATGCAAATTCGGTGGAGGCCGTGGGGTCCGCTAGACTTCAACTCGCCGGTCTTGGATTCATCACGGTACCAAGCATAATACGTTGTCTCGACGTGTAGGAGCCCTATATGCCTGACCGAGTTCTTCGGCAGTTTGGATACCGACATAGTATTCCTCGACCGCTGCCTATTTCGACGGAGTGCATTCTCAACGAGGATATGCGTCATACAAGGCAGTGTTTGTGGACGACTTCATGCTATGAAATGCGAACCCGAGACCTTTCATCGAACACGAGGGTTTGATCAAAATCTCGTTCTTCTAGGACATGGACGGTGAGTACTTGGATTGTTGGACAGTGTGTCCCATGTGTTGGTGGACCCGAGGTCCGCTAGACATGACCATCCAGACAAGGTTGTCCCTCTAGCTCATCTTGTGGACACTCTCGTGGTACATTTATTATTAGGGGTATTTAGTTATGGTTTATGGTGTTTAATTTGGCTAATCAGTATTGTTATTAATGTTGCGCAACCAGATTGTTTCTGTTGAGATGTGTACTTATCTCATGACCTAAATAGAGTTGTGACCTTTGGACGTTACCAAAACGATCACCTAATGGCTGCACCTTTTGACGGATGACGCGCCTCCGATGGCCCATGCCCCACCTCTTGCCTCGCGCATATTTACATATTCTATCAACGAGGAGGGTCGGGGGAGCGGGACTCGCCCAAATGAGGAGTACAGTGTATGGTGTTATGTTATTTGGGGTTGTACATTTGGGGGATATTTAGAGATTCAAAACAATTATGTTTTATGAATTTGGCGTTTTGTTTTTGGAATTTGGCCATTATGCCTATTCATTTCCATTATTGTTATTATTGCAGCGCAACCTGATTTTATCTATTCGAATCAATTATATTTTTTGAATTTGGTGTTTCTTGGATAATGAAAGATGCGTATGTATCTCTCTCTCTCTTTCTCTCTCTCTTACCTTGGGGTTTGGTGCGTGATGACATACAATTTGTTACATGTTTAGGACATGCATTTGTGTTTAATCTAGGTTGTTTTATGCATTTTGTGTCGCAATTATAGTTAGTTGCAATGTTTTGTTTGTTATGGAGGTCTACACAAGAAAATGTGTGTTTTCAGGTACCTGGGTGGATGTTTGGAGCTGTCTATGGATGTTGCTGGAACCTCGGATGTCATCTGGAGGCTAACGGGATGAATTATGAAGAATTTGAACCAGATTCGAGCTAAAATAAGAGGTCATGTGTACTACCACACGGCCGTGCAGGCGGTGATTTCTCGCTATTAGGCTGTGCGCTTGCCTGTGCATTTTTCGCACGGCTGTGCGTTTTGCGTTTTGCCTGTGCGTTTTTCGCACAGGGTGTGCGATTTCATACCTATAGGATTTTGGCCGTGCGTTTGACCGTGCGTTTTTCGCACAGTCAAGGCATGGACCGTGCATTTTACCCGGATGACTTTATTTTTAGAATATGTATAAATACTTCGTTTTAGGTTTTTGGATGGATCTTTTGCCACTTTTTCTAACTCTCTAGACCTAGTTGTTTGTCTCCTTTGAAAGATTGCAACTTTGGAGATGTTTCTACTGGATTCAAGACTAAGTTCCTCTTTCTCCTTAATCTTGTTTATGATTTCCTCCGTTAATATGAATTCTTTGGTTGATTTTGCAATTATGTCTAGCTAATTTCCAAATTTCTAGGGTTGGGGTGATCCCAACTATGCGTAGGTAAACTTGTTTGATATTTGCCTGAATGGAAATCTGAAACTTTGTTGATTCATTCCTAGATGCTTTAATTTCTCCTGGAATCCTAGGAATTGAACATGAGATTTTATTATTGCGATAGCGTCTTAATTTCTCCTGTGGATTAATAACTATCATAGAAACCCTAAGATTATGTTGGATTTAGCAAGTCACGAGAGTGGATGTTAATTCAGTTTGACCTTAGATTCTAAGTGCCCAGAGGGTCGGGATCTTGATTAGCAAGTCGCGAGAGTGGATGTTAATTGAATCTAGGCACATTTACTATAATCCGAGAGGAATTAGTAATTACCTAAGATAGTTACCTTCAACAAAGACAGACTAAATTCAGACATTTATCTAGTTAAGTCTACTGAAGCATAGTTGCGGGGATCCCTTGCCTTGGAAACTTTCACTTCATTGATTACAATCATCAAATGCATTTGTTTCTTAATTTTAGTTATTAGTTCAACAAAATTCTCATCTTTTGGCTTATCTTACTGGTTTAAGATACAATCGATACTAAATAGTCCTCGTGGGAACGATACTTGAAAAGCTACAACTGAACCCATACACTTGTGGGTAGGTTTTTTTCTTATCAGTGCGCCTATACCAGGCGCAAGGAGGGTTTGATTCTACTCGTGATAGAGGCACACCAAACCTCAAAGTCATATATTTTAATGTTTTTAGGGTATAAGGGTTTAGTTTTGGGTTTTTGTACATAGGGTAAAGTATTTTTAGGTAAATCAGGGTAATGACTAATATTTGATTATTAGAAGTATGGTATTGGGTGTTAATGGTTTAGAAGAAGGTATAGGTACTTGCGCATATTAGAGGTAAGGATATGTTTTGTTGTTTTATGGTTTAGTTTAGGGATATATTAAGATTTAGGGTATTACTGCATTAGAAACAAATCTATTAACCCTAAACCCTATAAATCCAGGGTTTTTTTACCCTGAGGTTTGGTGTGCCAAAAACATGCGCAAGTAGTGACGGGGCCATAAATTTTCAAAAGGGGAGGCTAAAACGCTTACAAAAAATTCAACACTTTACTTGTTCGATCCATCCACACTTATATATATGAACACTTTAAGACTTGTTATATGAAATTGGCTTCCTCTTATGCCGAATTACATACTTTGTAGCACCCTTAACTTATGTCGGTAGTCCCACACGCCAATGACCTCAAATTTTAATGTCCAAAGCCACCCAAGGCTTAGTCTAAACATTTTATGCATAAAATAAATAAATATTCAATAATAAAAGAGTAGCGGAAGACTTTTGAAATAAATATCCGATCTTTATTAATATGCCGCTCGTAAATTGAGAAAATACGTTTTACAAACGATATTGAAATTACAGAGGAAGGCTTTAAATAAATCATAATTACATGACTAGGTTATTTATATCTTTCACGTGTTACATTAATTAGGAATATTAAACTCTATAATCAAACAACTTTCAAATACTTCAAAACTAAACTTCAACCGCAAGCCTTCTTCTCTATCTTGTTACTTCTAGACAACCAGACGTAAGTCGACTAGAGTTGTCAAAAGTTGACCCGACCCGCAAACCCGACCCGACCGACCCACATTTTCTGGGTTGAGATCTGACCCGAAAAGTATTGGGTAAAAAATGACCCGACCCGTTCGACCCAAAAATTTCTGGGTTGGGTCATTGACCCGTTAAGGCGACCCGTTGGGTCAATACAAATGTATTAATATTTTATATACTTAATATTATAATATATTCTATTATTAAAATATTAACTAATAATAATTTTTTGATTTATTATTTTTTGTTTTAATTAAAATTTTATTTTAATATTCATTTTATAAAGTTTTGACAAGGCGCTCTCGACCCGTACCTGACCCGCAATTACTCGACCCACAATTGACCCGCAAATTCTGACCCACAATCGACCCGACCCATAAATGACCCAACTCGGTACACTTAAACCTAAACCCGACCCGTGTGACACCTCTAAAGTCGACTAATGTGTTGTATGTGACGGATGACACTAGCCAACCATGCAAGAAAAAATAGTGGTTGGTTAATCTAATGGAAGACTAAGCAATGGTATTTTATGTGAGGTTATATGTGGTCATATCTAGTTACTATCATTGTCTCTCGAATGAAAGTCGATAGACAATAAATAACTAAAATACTTCCATTGAAACAAATGATGGACAAAAGAAATATGCTCCAAAAGAATACCTGAAATGAATGTGGGTATTATGGGAAGAAGACATGATTTGTTTAGGAACGTCTTACAATCAACACACAACATATATGAACTCCATTGAATTAATTAAGTCCGACCAACCTCACTGCATAGTGCGAATTCAGATTGGAAAGACGATCCGCTTAAACTAGAGCTCGAGCGGTTTCCAAGTTGTATTTCTCGCTCGAAGTTTATTAATTATGTGCTCACAACACTTAGCTTATTTAAATTCACCACACCGTAATTATTCTTAAAGTTTTTAGCAAATTCTCAAATAAAACAAGAACAACACAGGGCGATATTATGTCCAACCCAAGGTGCATAAACACCTTTTATCCTTAACGAGTGGATAAGAAGCAATGGTCATGAACTTAAAAGTATTAGGGAATTAGTCCGACTAATACCGAGTTCTAAAGAGATCATTACGACTCGCAAGGCCATAATGTCCCTAACATACACGACTATTAAAGTCCATATTTAACGACTCTAAAGTTCACACATAACACACAAAGTCCACACATAATGTCGTCATTAAGGCGATACAAAATTAATAATGTGCAACTATATAACTATATATATACATATCGATAATAACTATAAACCTATATACGAAAACCATGTATGCACACAAGTGCTCCCAAACATTAATTACCACTTGCCTTATTTGTAAAGATCATACAAATACACGATGGACACGTTGACCACCGTGGATCCCTTTTGGGCACACCACACTCACATCACATGCAACCACCACATTGATGGTTGTCGAACCATCAAGCACGCAAGACTAAGACAACACCCACCCTCGAGAAACCAAACAAGGTTGTGTGGAACAACCACATAACCCTAGATTAAATACGCTCTAAGAATTGAAATAACTGAAAGAACTAAAGTTGTAAAGTAATAAACTCGGAAACTTATGTGACTATGAAAATGACACTAAGATTCATCTCCTACCCTAGTAGAGACAACGTTGAAAACTGATAATGAACTATAAGAGGAGTCCCAAAAATTCAACTATTTCGTTGTTGTGTGCCAGTCAAAAAGACTGGGCCCGCCATAGCAAATACTTTCCAAAATTGAATAGGTTCGCTTTTGTGGACCTGCCAAAAAGACTGTCCTACGATAGAAAAACATCTTTCAACTTATGAACTTTGGATGAATTGTAGAGAGTGTCTAGATCTCTGTTTATATTTGTTTCCCCAACCCTTCTTCTTATCTCTTTCAGATGTGGGATGAGAGTTTTATTTATATTTTTAAGATGAGCAATGTGAGATAGAACTATTTAATGACCCATATTCGCGCAAAGTTTCGAACCACTTCCTGTTGAAAATACGTCTTGATGAAAACTAGAGAATTGTAGACCTCCGAGTCTAGTTTCCAACACATCTTGAATCATCAAAATCCGAACTTTGTGGAGAAAGATATGCATGTTCTACGAAGCTTTCTCGAAGACAACAATTTATGCGGGAATCCAAACGAAAATTCTAAACTTAAATCTAATTGGTCCATCATTAATTACAACACCGAGTTTTGATCCGTCACTTTAATTTATTTTATCCGAAGACTAACTAGGTCTTATTTGGATAAATGTTAAAGATGTCCACAAATGTTTTTAGCTCGTTCACAACATAAACCAAGAGTCTAAGTTATTAGATTACATCTTCAGACTCCAAATAATCTTACCCGATTAACGGTTGACTTTTCTTATTTTAAAGCTTACTAAGTATAGAGTTAATATTTTTAGTAATCCATCAACCATGAACCTTACTGTTTATAATAACTTTTTTTTATAACCTAACATCTGAAATTCTCAAGTATTTACGTTTTCACCCCGAGTATTTTTTATAACATAAGTGTCCTTTATAAATATTCAAAATATTTAGGGTTATTAAATACTTATCCATTTTCCTTAGTATAAACAAATAAAACAATCCACTTTAAACAAAATAAATTAGACTAATCAACTAATGTTTAACATTTCATCAATCTAATTAACTATTAAAAAACTTAATTTTAAACAAAATATTACAAACTCATACTCAATATGATTAGTACTCAAGACTAAGTTTTTTTGGAAAAAAAGACTCACTATTTTAAGTCTATACCATACATATTTTTTTGTATCTCCTGAAAATATTCAAATGATATAAAATTTTCAATTTGCTTTTAATAAAAATAAAAAATAGAAAAATATGAATAAAAGTGGAGTTGAACTCAATACCTATTGCTATCTTTTCACACAAGTTCCAATACAAAAACCACTAAACCAAGATGTTTTTCTTATCATTTATTATTTATTTTATCTTATATTATAAATTTTAAAGGGAAAAATCTCATGGCGTATGAGGGGTTCGCTGGAGGGGACGGGTGCTACAGCCCCCCCCTCCTAAGATTCGCCATTGGGCGCAAGAAGGGGTTGGTGTGCCTCTATTGGGCGTACCTAGGGTCTGGTTGAAAACCAAGACCCTGGAAACCCAAGGTCTCGGTTTTAATGGGGTAATGGTGCGTCTAGGAGAGGCGTACCAAACCTTAGTGAATGGTGCGCCTCTCACGAGCGTGCCATGCACATGGAGTTGCTTTTTTACATAACACAATGCACGGCCCGTCAATGAATACGCACAAACTGTGCATAGTGTCCTGTAAAGCACAACTCAAATGTAATCAAGAGTATGCTCTTTGTTGGCGCACCAAACCCTTTGGTGTTTCTGAACCCTAAGGTTTCTAACCCTGAACCCTAAACCCAAAAACATTAGGGTTTAATTTCAATGAGTTGAAGTTAATATTTTCAATGCAATATGATAATATAATATAATATCCAATATAAAAATAGAATATTTCAATGTTTGAATATTACAAGCCACACGATTAATGTGCGAATTACATCTAATATCACTAAGATCAATCACTACACTGGAGGATCTGGTGGACGTTTATATCATGTGCGGTACTCTCGAAACACGAGAATCCTTGATTCAAACTCAACAACCTAGGCATCGACACTTGGGTGCTTGAATCGACGCTAGGCCTACAGAGGGGGAGGTAATGGACAATTATCCTTCAACCACACTACATACAAAAACGAAATAAATTATTTGATGCGTGCAAGGATCTAAGGTAACTCGGTGCAAGGCAATCGCTCGTTGAAGCTCCGGTTTGACAAGGCCTCTAGAAGTCCATCCTATTTTCAACTGGCTCTTTCTCCCTGGTCTGAACTCCGAATTGTGTGATTCCAGATCCCACAGTTATATCTGGACGTCTATATGACGTCCTCAAAATTTGAGCGCAATCGGAACAAGGAATAGAAACTTGTATGTATTCTACTGGGAGGTCGCTGAAAGTTCCGGGAAGGAGTTCAACGAGAAAGTGTTTTGGATGGAGGACGGTTCAGTTTTTATTTTGATGATTTTTGATGGAGATGGCGTCTAGATCTGGAGGAGGAGATGGAAGATTGATGGAGATGAAGTTGGAGACGCAAGGATGGAGGTGGAAGCGTCAATGAAGGATAGGGTCTTCTTGGCTGGATGTGACTCACCAACAAAGCGAGAACAAGGCTGATTGCTCCTTGAGATGTGACTCACTCAATGAACAAACAATAATGTCTTGATGCAACACACAAGAAAGGGGATGAAGAAGGTCGTTCTTCAGCCAAAGAGAGAGAGTTTTCTAAAACAATAAATGCTTTGTTCTTAATCTCATTCAACGTTGTAAAGGCCAAAAAAACAAAAACAAAAATAAAGGAAAATAAAAGCTTGACCCATTAAGGCCCATTAAAGCCCTTTTAAAGCAAAATGCTGGAAACAAGCTTATATCAATGTCTAAAAATATCATAAACTCCCATAAATTAAACAAGACATAAATCACGCGCTCGTACGCGCCATGAGAAGGTTGATGGCTCATCATCTCGATCTTGGCTTGGAAGCTCTTCTTGAACATTTGAAGCACTTGAGCCATAACTTGATCCTTCATAGACGTCTAGGCTTCTTTGGCTCACTTGATGGGACATAGGGTCACATAATTTTTGTTACCCTAAACCGTTGAGCCAAAACATCAAAATAATTTAGCAACAATAAGCTTTACCAATATGAAGTGGTTTTGGTCCCCTACTATAACCATCATCACTATCTTGGTTGGAGGGCCAAGGCTTCTATCGGACGCCTTCGTTGGTAAGCACAAGCATGAGCCGTCCCATGATAACAAGACAAGACCAACTTGATAGAGTGTGGCAAACACCAAACCAATCATGGGCATGTAGAGCCAGTACTCCTGGGAGTAAGGACTGATGACATAGTTCACCCGAAATATCAGCTAATCGAAAGTGATCCTCAGGTGTAGTACGGGCAATATGGGCATGTATATATCTTTATTGTCAAACAAATCTCCCACCATTAGCATTCGAACCATAGAATATACATTCTCTTCTGAGTCCAACAATACAGCTTGTGTCCGATATCCACAGCGTATGTCTACACATACGTCTTTAGCGCTATGAATGTACGAAACCAAAAGTAATCCATATTCTGAACCCCAAAGTTCACCCCCATATAAATCATGGATTGATGAGGGAACTGCGATCCAAACCCATAGGATTGGGTCCCAAACCCCGATAAAGCTCCATTTCGTCCCTTGTTGCTAGGACCCCGATGTCTACCTTAGCTTCCATTTGCCTTCTCTCAATCTCCTATAACTCAGCCCTCCCATGCTCAAACAAGCATGACTCCCTCTTGGCGGAGTACTTGGTAGAATGCTTCGGCCTTCCTTTTAGAACGATGTTCGTCGGTGATGCGAACGACCCTCGAAAACGCCGTTGCAAGATATGATCTTTAACGTTGAACAAGCCTTCCTTCATCTCTTCTAACTTGCCAAAGAGATGGCGTCTTCTAAGGCTAAAGAGATAGCCTTTTCACATAGAGAACTGGACCAAAGTGATGGTCTTCACATGTCCAAAGTGATGGACAATTACGATCAAAGAGATGATCAAGACGTTCGCTAGAGGAACGTTGGATAAATGCTCGAAGCGACGAGCTACGGGGTAGTTTAGATCCTGGGAATCATAGGGGTTGATGTTAGAATTCAAGGAAGGAGATAAATCAACTTAACAACTCAAATCAACATGATCTTATTAATTAATGAAAGAAGGTTTAAATAGTCTAGACAAAAGAGAGTAAGGAAAGTAGTCTAACTAATATACATTCAAATGTGGAACGGTCCAAAACACATAAGGGGCATGTCCAACCTGAACCAAAACTAGCTAAAATAGTCTAAATAAATTAGGAAAGAAAACTATAAAAGATAGGCGAGACTTAAGGCAAGTCTCGGGTCTTCCTCGACGCGTCGGCGCCCAAAATAACAAGTCTGTTTCACCGGGCAACTGGATAGTTTCATAGGCATTCTTCTTACCAAACTAAAGTACTCATAAAATAATGGATATGGTGAGAAGATAGCCCAGGAAAAGCTGGAAAATGCCTGTTGGAAAATCATGCCCTAATCGGACGACAATGATCGTGGTCGAGGCATCGACGGCGCCGTGAAGGCTGAATTAGGGCGAGGCGACGCCCAACCCTTCGTAGGTCAAGAGGAGGACCCATTTAGGACTGTTTGACGTTGAGTAACCTGCATAACTTTGGGTGACTAAAGATTGAGTTGCTCGTTCCATCGCCCTTGCACGAGCTCTAGTCACCGGGCCGTTGGATTGCACTTCCATTGCTTCCTCTTCGTCCTTCGCCGTCATTGAGGGGGTCATGGAGCTATCAGTCGGCTCCTTCAATGATTTTTCATATGGATTCTCCGTGTCATTGTACAGATCAGAGATTTGGTACATTTGGTCTTTTCTTAATTGACCCTTTTCATATTTTTTAATCAATTCCTTAAATTTCATCTCTGGAATAGACAGTGATATTGTGTCCCCAATGGACACATAACTAGTAAGACCTTCTCATACTAGTTGCTTCCAGAAGGGATGTATCTCACTCGGCAAGATCGGCGTCCTTGTAATGATGACATTTCCAATTCTGTGGACACACGGCAGGCCGAAGTAGTCTCTCATCCACTGATCATCCGAATAATCATCTTCCACTACCTGCTTATATAGACCCATCAACATCTTCAAGCACTTCACTGGCACTTTGTATAATATTTTGAAAACAACATCCTTATTTCTGACGGCACACTATCAACCACCATTGGTCTTTTCTTCCGTGACATCTCCATGCTCGCAATTAATTGCCAAATTTCACCCTCAATCCCATGGTGGATCCTCACTACCACTCAATTGAAAACACCTATACTATAATCCAAAATATGTTTCAACTCATGATGCATACCCTAAACCCTAACAAAACACATACAAAAGCCTCGTGTTAGTATGACATTGAGGCCTAGAACCTGGAAACCACTCAACAATGTACGTGATACCTGTTTGAAGTCCTCGTGAAGAAGTGAAGATGACAATCAGTCCACGCTCTGATATGTTTTCATTGTAAGGATTAGTCCACGTCTTCTCAATGCATCCAATGAGGCCACTCTTCCACGATATCCTCAACTTCGCAATCCACTCTTTGTAGGTTTTCTCCATGGATGCACACAGAATCCCCCAACATTAGTCGGAAAAGTTGTTTACTTGAGCTTTATCCTTCAAGATTAGGGAAGCATATGCATCGATGTTGTGTTTAATATGCACCCGGCACAAAAGGTGTTTAACTTGGCGTTTGAGAACTATATGTATTTGCAGTGATGAGAGCCTTTTCTCGGTCAGTCATTATAGCCATTGGCATTACTCCCACCTCTTGAAACAAGTGCATAAGTTATTGCATTATGAACGCTTAATGCAAAACTTCTTCCCCTCGCGTAAATGCATACACAATGTTGAACGTCTTGTGAGTGCAAGTAAAACCAACAATCTCCACAAAATGCATTTTATACCTATGGATAAATGTAGGAAAATAAATTAATATAAGCAACTAAATGGATGATAAAAATTAAGACACAAAGCCATTACACACCTATTTGTCTTGTATGAGTTGTCGATAACTACACATGGGAATAGCTTCAACAGGTGCAACGAGTCTGGGTGAGCAAAAAATAGGATATCCACCTCACTAGTAGAAAACTTCATTCGAGGATGTACTTTGTACCTATTTTTTTGAAAAAACTATAGAGTCCATAGGGTAACACTCATTTCCCCACGATCCTCGTATTGAATCTTTTGCAGAAAGTTGGCAACTTATTTTGTGGATGTGACATTTATGGTGAAGATGCTTCTCAACTCCGCAAAAAATAGTCCGTAACGTCATGAACCTATCGGCCAACCTCCTAGCAAGGTGCTCCTTATCCAGGGTCATTCAACCCATGTATGCATGCCCAAGGAAGCTAGTTGGAAGCCTATCACTACCACAAAACTGCTCTTTTAACCCGTGATAAAACAACCCGGATGTTAAATATCCGGTATAATAGGGGTATAAAACAATAAAAAAATGAATTTTCTTATAAATGTTTCTATAAAATTATCAAATAACCCGGATTTAAAGCAACACGCCCGGGTTATTTGAGTACATTGCTCTTTGGACCATGTACGATAATAACCCGGGCGTGTTTTGGCTTGATATATTCGGGTTATTTTGTCTTGTAATTTAAGAATATATCCCAGATATATATCTTGAACCAACGCCCGGGTTATATAGTTTGTGTATTTTCTAAATTTGATAACTATATATCTCGGATGTGTATTGTCCGGGTTATTTAATATATATGTTGAAAGTATATAACCCGGATTTATGTGAATTCGGGATATATAATGAAAAAACCCAATTTTAGCTCTCTAATCCAACCTGATACATTGTTTCAAAAAACAAGTTCTGCTAGCTATTCCTCTAAACCCTAAATTAATCTTTTGCGTTCGATTGTATGGTGGAACGTTAAGTTTTCGATTGCTTGTGCCTCACAAATTTGTTCAATTTCATGGTCCAAGCCCGTTTGTTCTTTGATTCAATCCTCTAAACCCTAAATTAAGCTCGTGCTACTTGAAAATTCGTTGTTTTATTCGAAAAATCTGGTGCGTCTGAATGAATTTGGTGGTCTTCTTTCGATTGTGCTTCATCTGCAACCCTCATTCTTCTTCGATTCATCTGGTGCATTTGTTGTTCCTCTTCTTTGATTCTTCTCCTGCAGCACACCTACTCTCCTTCTGGTGTTCCGTCCAAGTCCAACTCTTCTATTCAGTTGTGTCTACGAATGAAGGCCCACATGTCAACCGAGCAAAATGGAAACCAAACTTAATCGTGAATTATTGCCTTGGCACACTGACCTTCTTCGCACTCTCCAAGCCGATACTCGTAAATCTTCTTCCTCTTTGGTTTTTGCAGTTCATCGCTGATTTTCTCTGATGTTTGTTGTTTTTGTTGTGCAGTTTTTTGCTCTTCCTTGTTCTGGTGAGTGTTGCCCAATTCTTGATGCATTTTATTGTATTTCCATATTGTAATTTTAGGTGTTGATTGAAGTCTTCTTTATGATTGAGTACCTAGATTTCAACAATCTCAAAAAGTTTAACTATGACTATGATATTCATAAAAAATCATAGACACATTGTACCCACAAAACTTGCCCACAAAGAGAAGGGTAAAACTTAATCTTGCAATTTTTGTAAAACAATTTCAAATAATTTGTACGTGGGAAAAGTGTCAATTTAGCTGCCATGAGCTTTGGTGTAATTTCACTAGTAGTTGCCTTGTAGTTTGACCTAATCTCACTTAGGTTAGGTCCAATGTGGTTTTGGAAATCACCTAATGACTTGAAGTTCAAATTTGTTTCACTTAATGACGGAGTCTGCGAATGTGACGTAATTGCTTGTTGTTTCTTGAATTTAATTCTACCTCTCCATGTTGATACTCTTAGATAGAAATAGGACAATATGGAAACATACTCTGTGGGACATGTTTTTTTGCTTCGCAAATGTCAATATCTTCTGAGGCGGGGAAGGGGTAAGAATTTTAAATATATATTGTAGTATATAACGATGTGCATAAATTATTTGAATTTGCTACTTGAAATATATGGATGCTTTCTTTACTGTCATGTTTCTTCTTTTATAAATATTTGTACCTCTCGAGACTGTAACTTTGATCCAGCTAGATCCCGTTCCATCTGTGAAGCAATATGCTTTAGTGTTAGGATCTTGTAATCCTTGCATTCTGCCTATGAAAAACTGCAAAATAGATAAGCTTATGCAAAATCTGTATGATATCTCAGACATCCAGAATATGGAGACAAGGTAGAATGCCTTTATAAATCTACTATTTTAGTTCTGCCAGATTTCAAATATGAAGCACATTAAACCACCTGTTTGTACCTGATAATAGTTTTCCAGTATGTAACGAATTATACATGTGAACATATGCATGGGACTTGGCTGTACATCAATGATATCATTTTATCTTAGTTAAATATGGAGAGAAAGTGCATTCTCAGATTTTTCACGCCTTATATGGTCTTCCTTGTTTATTGTATGCAAGTTAATCATCTATTTAAGTATCCTTTTTTAGAAAATAATGCCAAACTTCTAGGCAGATTTTGATCTCACTTTCTTGTCCTTTTATTACTTACTTTAACATCTCTTTGTTTAAGATGCCTTTCTTCTTGACATAAAGATGTGATAATTAAAGATGAATATGTCCTCACCTTCTAGGTTGTAAGACTAGTGTAAAAGGAATTATGTTCTGGAAAGAGAATTGTGTGACTACAGATTTTGATCTCACTTGTTTGCATTCTGTGTAAATTTATTAGTTGCTCTGAATTTAATCACAAGTATGTTTGACTACACCTTTATTCTCATGGCTTTTAATCCACTTATTATTTGTAGGAATGCACGAACTTTTGGGTCCTTTATTACACATGCTTCATGCTGATTTGCAACAACTTTCATAAGCTCGTAAACTTTATCAAGACCATTTCACATACAAGTTTGACAATTCTTTATTTCAGGAAAATGACTTGGCCTATAATTTTGATCTCAAAAGAACTTCTGATTTTATAGAAGATGATACTGGCTTCCAAGAGAAGACCCAAAAGGTTGTCAGTTTTATGATGATATTGATCCAGAGATTCAAACCATTTTATTGTTGAGTGAGCTTATGGGGCCGAAGGTGAGTTGGGTGTTGTATTATCTAAAAAATTTATGGACCATGGTGTGTAATGTATGTTTGATGCTTTGATGAGTGGAGTGGGTGGGGTAGTGGCAATGGCAGAATTTTTCTCACACTCAACTGGAGATGGATCCCAAAATGGTGTTGCTCCAGTAATTGAGGTTTCATCAGCATTATACCATTTGATTTATGTTGTTAATTCCTCATTGTATATTCACCTTGTTGAGATAGGAGTGGAACTTCAGTACTTTGCGCTCCGTTGGTTAAGAGTTCTATTTGGACGTGAATTTTCACTAGAAAATCTCTTGATAATTTGAAGGAGCACTATGGCAGCACAACCAACTGAAGAACAAAGCTGCTGCAGTGTCAATGTGAAGGGGGATGTTGCTGAGCAGAACCTGATGTGCACTTTAAAGAACCTTGTGATAGGTCCCTTGTGGAGGATCTCACCGGAACAAGGAAGTTTCGCCACCCTAACTTCAGTGGAACGTGCCTTGATGAAGATCGTTTGTAATGGATGAGGAAATGGACGTTTGAAGAAGGAAAATGGATCTGAACTCAAGGGAATTCAGATGATATTTGAAGGAGAAGATATCAACAAGTTTTAGATGGATAAACACACCAAATAACAAGTTGTATTGCAAGAATGACTCTGGATGAACACACTGAAATCACACAAACAATGGATTGGATAAACTCACCAATCTGACGTTCAAACTGATAAACTCTCAAGGTTTTTCTATGGAAAACTCAAGAATATTTTATAGCTAAAACGTAACTGCAAATGAAAGGAAAAATCCCCTTAAATAGTCTAGCTTAACACACTAAACATAGAAGAAACTGGCCGTTAGGAAAACCATAGTAAAACAACTCGGTTTGGTCTGAATTTTGGACATGTAGACCTTGAAGACATCTTATGAAATCCCACCAAACATGGGCCCAAAATCCCAAGCCAATTGGGGTAACGCCTTGGTCCAATCTCAGGTGCTGCTGGCATTGCATTTGATTGTTTGGGCTGGGCACACCTTCACTTTGGTCGGCCACCCTGAGGTCCTTGACCTTATTTGTCCCATAAAAGCTGGAGAAGAAGTTGGAGACCCATTGGAATAGGTTGGCTCGGTGATTCGCAAGGCACATCAGTTTGTGCCGGCGCGGCTTCTTGGCAAAGTATAGTGACCGCCTCCTTGGGCTCTTGACTCGGCGCTCCCTGGGCATATAGTCCTCTTTGAAGGTCTTGGAGAAGCTTCTTGGCCTGGGATTGGGTGATGGTTCCTGGAAACGCATCGACGCCGTTGTCACTATGAGTGCCGCGTGCTAGGGCACGGGTGTCGGCCCTAGTGACAGGCTTGGTGGCTGGAGGCCACACCTTGGTTGGCGCCGCCCTTGGGACTTGATGTGAGGGTTGATTCACATCATCCTCCCCCCCTTGGGAAAGATTCGACCCCGAATCTTCATAGTTCTCTTCAGCATCTTCTTGGTCCACAACAAAAGGCGAGAGGTCAGCCACATTGAAGACATCATGCATACCATAGTGACTAGAAAGCTCAATTTGATAGGCATTGTTGTTGATTCTCTTGAGCACTTGAAATGGTCCATCGCCCCTCGGCTTTATCTTGGAATTCCGTTGTTGAGGAAATCTTTCTTTCCTCAAGTGAATCCACACCAAGTCTCCTGGTTCAAAGATAACTTCTCGCCTCCCTTTGTTGGCTTGCTTGACATATTGCACAGTGCGCACTTCCAGCTTTTGGCGAGTGGTCTGGCGGAGTCTCTTGATGAACTCAGCATGATCCTTTCCTCAGTTGTCAATGGGGTCCTTTAAAGTATATGGCACCATGTCAAGTGGAGTGATAGGATTCTTCCCATAAACAACTTCAAAAGGAGTCTTTTGTGTTGTCGAGTGGATGGTGCGGTTGTAGGAGAACTCAACAAAGGCCAAGCACTCCTCCCACCTACGCAAGTTAGTACTCAACAAGGCACGAAGTAGTGCCCCCAAAGTTGTATTAACAACCTCAGTTTGACCATCAGTTTGGGAGTGACTAGAAGTAGAGAACATCAGTTTAGTTCCTAGCCTAGACCACAAAGTTTTCCAAAAGTAGCTAAGGAACTTGGCATCCCTATCCGACACAATGGTCTTAGGAACCCCATGAAGTCTCACAATCTCATTAAAGAACAAGTCAGCCACATGTGATGCATTGTCGGTTTTATTACATGCAATGAAATGAGACATTTTTGAAAACCGATCAACCACCACAAAGATTGAATCCCTTCCCCTCTTAGACCTAGGTAGGCCTAACACAAAATCCATGGAAATGTCTTCCCATGGAGCTTGAGGGATGGGCAGTGGCGTGTACAAGCCATTAGGGTTAAGCTTAGACTTAGCTCGGACACATGTTGCACAAGAAGCACAAAATTTTTCCACGTCTTTAGTCATCCGTGGCCAAAAGAAGTGTTCCTTGAGCGTACCTAAAGTCTTAGCAACCCCAAAGTGTCCCATTAGTCCCCCACCATGTGCTTCATGTATAAACAATCTGCGTAGGGAACCACTAGGCACACAAAGCTTGTCTCCCTTAAACAAGTATACATCATACAAGTAATGTAGTCCATGACTTCCTTTGCTAGCACACACATTGAATACTTCACAAAAGTCATTGTCACTAGGGTATAAAGATTTCATGCAAGCAAATCCTAGGACTTTAGCATCTAAGGAAGTAAGGAGAGTATACCTTCGGGACAACGCGTCAGCTACGACATTGTCTTTACCTTTCTTGTGTTTGATGACATAAGGAAAGGCTTCAATGAACTTAACCCATTTGGCATGCCTCCGGTTCAGTTTTATTTGGCCCTTAAGGTACTTGAGGGCTTCATGGTCGGAGTGTATGACAAATTCCTTAGGCATGAGGTAGTGTTGCCATATTTTTAACACACGTACAAGAGAAAACAATTCCTTGTCATAAGTGGGATAATTCAGCTCTGCCCCACTTAATTTCTCACTAAAGTAAGCAATAGGTTTTCCCTCCTGCATTAGCACCCCTCCAAGCCCAATTCCTGATGCGTCACACTCAATCTCAAATGTATGGGTGAAATCTGGTAGTGCAAGCAATGGCGCATTGGTGAGCTTGGATTTGAGCGTTTGAAAGGCAGTTTCTTGTGCTTCTCCCCATTGAAAGTTGACATTCTTCTTGGTGAGTTCGGTGAAAGGTGTGGCTATTGAGCTAAAGTCCCTCACAAACCTTCTATAGAAACTAGCCAGTCCTAAGAAACTCCTCACTTGAGTCATTGTTGTAGGAGTTGGCCATCCTCTTATAGCCTTCACCTTGTCTTCATCAACACTTAATCCTGTTTTGCTTACAACAAACCCAAGAAATACCACATGATCCGAGCAAAAATGACATTTCTTAAAGTTAGCATAAAGCTTTTCTTCCCTAAGCACTTCTAGGACTTGTCTAAGGTGATGAACATGCTCTTTTAGGTTTGAACTATAAATCAGAATGTTATCAAAATAAACAACCACAAATTTTCCTAGAAAAGGTCTAAGCACATGATTCATTAATCTCATGAAAGTACTAGGTGCATTAGTTAGGCCAAAGGGCATTACCATCCACTCATAGAGTCCATACTTAGTTTTGAATGCATTCTTCCATTCATCTCCCTCCTTCATTCTGATTTGATGATAGCCACTCTTGAGGTCGATTTTGGAGAAGACTTGAGATCTATGCAACTCATCTAGCATGTCATCTAAGCGTGGTATGGGGTGCATATACTTGATGGTAATATTGTTGATAGCCCTACAATCAACACACATTCTCTACTTGAAACCTTGAACTTTAACTTGAACGTAAGAAATAACATTAACAAAGTCGGGTATAAATAGGGGAGGTGAGACGTCGGATGGGCCGAGTCAAACCTCGTGGGCTAGCCCATGCAAGCATGCAAAAGGCACAAACCCTAAAAGATAGAATGACTAAAAGGAAACTATCTAAAACGCTATGAAAGGAAACTATGTAAAGCTATCAAAGGAAACTATCTAAAATATGCTGGAAATACCAAATATATATAGTGTCTTAAAAGAACGCGTGAAACTTCTAACGCGGTGAAGATGACGACAAAGTGTCGCTGTCTTCAAAAGAACGCGTTGATCCGATGGTGGCGAGGACGATGAGTCTTGGATTGGTTTCTGGGCTTCCTTGGCCAGCGACGACGCGTGCAACTAGTGATGCGATGGCGGAGGCGATGTCTTTGGACCTAGACCTTGTGACTGGGCCCTGTGAGCGTAGGCTCATGGCTTCTTCCTCGTCTTGGGCCGTCATGGGAGGCAGGGTCACATCACCCTCCCCCACTTGGATGTGAAGCATCCCCGCTTCACCATCATCAAACTCTAGCTCAACATATGGTGTTAAGTTTGTGACGTTGAAGGACGCATGGACTCCAAAATCTGGTGGGAGCTCGAGTTGATAGGCATTGTACCCTATGGCCTTTATCACACGGAAAGGGCCATCTCCACGTGGTGCCAATTTGTGTTTATGCCGCGAGGGAAACCTCTCTTTTCGCAGATGCACCCAGACAAGGTCTCCGGGGACAAAGACGACGCGGCGGCGGCCTGAATTGTGCTGTGAGGCATATTGCGCGACCCTCCTCTCCAGCTGCTCCTTGGTTTGTCGATGAAGCTCCTGCACCTGCTCGGCGCGGTTGGAGGTGGAGACATGCACTGGGTCACGTAGTGGACGCGGCGACAGATCCAGTGGTGTCAAGGGGTTCATTCCATACACCACTTCAAACTGGGTCAGCTTGGTCGCCGTGTGCCTGCATCTATTGTAACAAAACTCGACAAGTGATAGTAAGTCCTCCCAACGCCTAGGGTTGGCTTTGAGCATCGCGCGAAGGAGGGCTCCTAGGGTTCTATTCGTGACCTCCGTTTGGCCATCGGTCTGGGGGTGGTAGCTAGTGGAAAATAGGAGTTTGGTTCCTAGCTTACCCCAAAGAGTTCTCCAAAAATGACCAACAAACTTAGAATCCCTATCACTCACTATGGTACGCGAGACTCCATGAAGACGCACCACATGCTCAAAGAATAGATCGGCAATCTCACTAGCACTATGGGTTGTCTTACAAGCAATAAAATGTGCCATCTTTGAAAATCTATCTACAACCACAGAAATGGAGTATTTACCTCGTCTAGAGAGGGGCAAACCCGTGATGAAATCCATAGACAAATCTTCCCAGGGGGCACTCGGAATGAGCAAAGGAGTGTAGAGGCCGTGAGGACTAGACTTAGCTTTGGCTCTCTAGCAAGTCACACAACTTCTACAAAACCTAGTCACTTGGTGGGTCATCTTAGGCCAAAAGAAATGTTCTCTAAGCGCGTCTAAGGTTTTCCTAATCCCAAAATGTCCACGACTCGCGTGTGCTTCCTCAATCAATAGGAGCCTAATGGAGGATCTAGGAATGCAAAGACGACTAGCCTTGTATAAATAACCCTCAGAAAGGAAATATGACTCAAACTCGCGAAATCTGAGGCATTGCTCGACTATAGGTGCAAAGAAAGGATCACTAGCATATAATTCCTTAAGCAAAGCAAAACCCAAAACTTTAGTTTGCACATGAGTTAAGAGAACATACCTTCTAGACAACGCGTCGGCGACGATGTTCTCCTTTCCCTTCTTGTGGACCACAACATAAGGAAATGTCTCCAGAAATTCCACCCAACGTGCATGTCGACGATTGAGGTGGGCTTGGCTCTTCAAGTAGCTCAATGCGGCGTGGTCACTGTGGATGACAAACTCACGCGGCCAAAGGTAGTGTTGCCATGTCTTCAGCACGTGGATCAATGCATAAAGCTCTTTGTCGTAGGTGGGGTAATTGAGGGTGGCCCCTGTGAGCTTCTCACTGAAATATGCTATGGGCCTCTTCTCTTGGTGTAGCACACCACCAATGCCTATGTATGAGGCATCGCACTCCACCTCGAAGGTCTTCGCGAAGTCGGGGAGTTGGAGCAATGGCGCGTTGCACAAGGCCCTCTTCATGGTTGAGAAGGCCTTTTCGTGGCACTGAAGCCAGACAATTGTGCTGCCCTTCTTCGTCAACTCATGTAATGGCGCGACAATGGAGGAGAAGTCGCGTACAAAACGCCGATAGATTCCCGCGAGGCCTAGAAAGCTTCGTACCTGTGTCAGTGTCGTCGGTGTTGGCTAATCTTTGATGGCCGCGATCTTCTCTTCGTCGACGCGTAACCCATCACGACTCACAATATAGCCCAGAAAGTTGGTTGACGCGGCGCAAAATGAGCACTTGGCCAAATTGGCGAATAGGCTCTCGCGTCGAAGGCACTCGAGCACTTGGCGAAGGTGATCGACATGGTCTTCTAGGCTCCGTGAATACATAAGGATGTCATCGAAATAAACGACAACAAACTTGCCAAGGAAAGATCTCAACACGTGGTTCATAAGGCTGGGGATGAGGCATCGTGGGTAACTTGAAGTGTGTCACGACCTTCTCATTGACAATATTCGCACATGATCCTCCATCAACAATGACACTCAAGGAAGTTGTTTGGACTAGAGCCCTTGTATGGAACAAGTTCTCTCGTTGATCGCGTAAGTTGGCTTCCTTGACTGTGAGGAGATGATGCGTCACCAAGCTCAATGGTGTGCCCGCATGCAGAGAAGCGGGTTCACAGTCATAAGCGTCTTCGTCCTCTTCTTCGGTGACTTCAGTGATCGCGTCAAGTGTGGCCTCCTCGTCTTCACAAGACTCGTAGCCGGCGGCGGCTATGGAGAACAACACCTTGCGAGCATTGGGGCAATCTTCCTTATAGTGGCCTCTTCCACCACATTTGTAACACTCAATACCACGCGCGCGATATGTGCTCACTAGAGCCTGTCTTGGCGCGTTCTGCCATGGCACGGTACTCCGTAACCTGCACCCATTCAAGAAAAATAGAGGGGTTGTATTCATCATAAAAATGCTCGATTTTTACCTTGACTTGGTGTTGCTGGTATCGAGGCTGGCCAGGTGCTTGGTTGAACGCGTTGTTTGGTGCGGCATCGTAGAGAGGGTTCTCAAAGGCGCGCAATCCTTGTGGTCTATCGTGTCCAACCATGTGTCTATCGCATTGTTGGTGATCGTCGCGGACAAACTCATCCCTTGGCGTGTATGCGTCATCACATTGACGTCTGCGCGGCCAGGCATCGTAGTTGTCGGGTCGAATGTCTCGAATGCGTTCTCCTTGGGGCTGGAGATGCGGTAGAGGTATCCAATCCGATGGGTGATCCTTCAATTCAAGTGGATCTCCAAGAGGGGGTGAAAAAAATAGGGTTGACCATACCTGAGTCCTCGATCTCTTCGTCATCATACTCGTCGAAGTCGTCTTGGACATTGGGTGTGATCGACGCGTAGCCATCAGATCTATAACACGGTGTTCGAACACTCTGGTGTCGAAGGTGATCGCGTACATCATGGCTCCTTGGCTGTATAGGTGTGGTCCTATAGTGATCATCGCGTCGTGTAGGTCCATTGTCGCGGCGGCTTGGTCTTCTCGGCATCGCGTCGGCTTGGGCGGCTTGACGACATCGGCCATCGCGTGGTGTGGAGTCTGGCACACGGCGTTGGGTTCCCCGAGAGGTATACCTATCATCAAAGTTGTAAGGTTCAGAGTACGTACCTCGAGAGTCGTCGGCGTCGCGGTCGGAGCCGGTGTCATAGCCAGCGAGTGTGGCTCTGGGCACGTAGCGATCCATCTTGGGAATGAAGCCTTGGCGCCTCTCAATGACACTCTGCATTCTGTTGAGTTGTGGTTGATGTTGAGAAGTGGACGGCATAACTCCCTTGCCTTTGTCCACTCGTGTCTTCGATGGGACCGCGTCAGTTGCTCCAGTTGGAGGCGGCGCGTCCATATCACTAGGGGGTGTTGGAGTTGGCACAATGGGTGCCACTTATTGGTTGGCTCTCAGAGTCGCGACCTCTTGTCTAAGAGCCTGGATCAATATTTGTTCTTCGGACAACTCCATGATGGGATCGCGTTATCTTCGCGGTTGGTAGTGTTATCTTCGCGGTCGTCTGCACTGTGTCCAATCGCCATGGTACCTATAACAAGACTGCCAGACATGGAAGTAAAAATGAACCAAAAGACAACAAAGAACAACAACCAAGCAAATCACTAGTCAAATCACAAATTTAACGTAGGTAGGGCTTGTTTGGCTTGTCGTGAGGGCGGCTTGGTTTGAACAAGAGATGGTGTATCAAGCAAGTTCCAATCAAAAAAACAAGAACAAATTGAAACCCTAAAACAAACATAAACAAATCAACCTAATTAGCAAGAAAGTACCTTCTAGGAAGCTTGACCTAGACGGCGGAGAGAGATAGAAGATGAGCTTAGACCGATGTGGGTAAGGGTTGCCTTATTTTGGCTTTACCTAACTTTGAAAACTTTTTTTTTTTAAAATATTTTTTCGATACTCTCGTTTTTTGTTTTTTTTAATATCCGAGATCTTATCTTTTTATCTTTTCGGATTTGCAAAAGGAAATAAAATAAAAAGGTCTATGTAACAAGAATATCACAAGTGTGATCTTTAGAGATAGAGGTGAGAAAAGATAAGATTTGATGATATCTTATATTAGGAAATTCGGTTAACAACCTAAAAAGCAAGATCTAGCAAACAAGGAAACTCTATCCACGCATGAAATAAGGAAATAAAATATTCTAGCATGCAAGATAACAAAATTACCTAACACACCAAAACATGGGGAACAAGAAGAAAAACAATCGGCCAAGGGGGACCTTGTAGAAACCGAAAGGCGCGGTAAATACGGAAATTTGTGGGTTTTCTCAACAAACTTGCGAAAACAAACAATGGGGGGTCAAGAGAAAAAAAAAATTGTGAACAAGATGTAAACTTGAGTTCGTGACTTACAAAACTGTTGGGCTCTGATACCAGTTGATGTATCCTTGCCTCCGATGACAAGCCAAATTGTCAAAGGTGACGCCTTTGGATCTAGTCTTGGTTGGGAAGTCACTCGATGTTGTGATTCTGCTGTGGAACACGATGATGGGGATGATCACGAGCGGAAGATCGTGATGAATGGGTTTGTTGACGTCGGCGACTGGGAAGACGGTGGCGACAACAAGGAACTCGGTGGTGATGGAAGCGATTTGATGGAAGAACTGTTAGCGGTGGCGGAAGCGATTTGGTGAAGGATATAAGGCTTGAAAAGACAAGTCTTTGGGGTGTCGTAGCGTCGACTGCGGATGAAGGAGATGCGAAGATAGACTTTGCTTGAGAAAATCAAGTGATTGCCGTAGCGTCGACGGCGGAGGGAATGAGGATGAGAGGGATATGGATGACGTCCGATCAAGGGAAGGAGGAATTAACACTCTACTTGAAACCTTGAACTTTAACTTGAACGTAAGAAATAACATTAACAAAGTCGGGTATAAATAGGGGAGGTGAGACGTCGGATGGGCCGAGTCGAACCTCGTGGGCTAGCCCATGCAAGCATGCAAAAGGCACAAACCCTAAAAGATAGAATGACTAAAAGTAAACTATCTAAAACGCTATGAAAGGAAACTATGTAAAGCTATCAAAGGAAACTATCTAAAACACGCTGGAAATACCAAATATAGATAGTGTCTTAAAAGAACGCGTGAAACTCCTAACGCGGTGAAGATGACGACGAAGTGTCGTTGTCTTCAAAAGAACGCGTTGATCCGATGGTGGCGAGGACGACGAGTCTTGGATTGGTTTCTGGGCTTCCTTGGCCAGTGACGACGCGTGCAACTAGTGATGCGATGGCGGAGGCGATGGCTTTGGACCTAGACCTTGTGACTGGGCCCTGTGAGCGTAGGCTCATGGCTTCTTCCTCGTCTTGGGCCGTCATGGGAGGCAGGGTCACATCACAAGTGGTGATGGATGGATAGTTGTGGTAGAGACGCTCCTCCTTGTCCTCTTCCCACCAAGCTAGAGAAAATCCCTTGAAATGAATGGTAGCTAGGGCAACCCTTTGACCATCGAAGTATTGATGAAAATCAAACATGGCCTCCACGGTGGAAAGCCAATCTAGATAGACCTCCACATCAGAGGTGCCTTCATAAGTTGGAATGGTCAGTTTGACACCATAATTTTGTTGGTGCCCTTCATTCACTTGGTTTCCATAGCCATGTGGCCTTGGCGGTATATCTCTTTCAAAGGTCGTCCTACCTCTTGGCCGTGCATGTTCCCTTGGGTGTTGAGGCTCAAATGGACCAGGCCTTGGCAACATTGGTGGTAGTCCTATTGGCCTGAATGGCCTCCTCAACATTCCATCAAAGATCGGTGGCCGGGGAAACGGAGCAGGTTGGGCAACTGCGGTGTGTTGAGCCTCCGGGGAGAAAGGGTTCTCCAAGTCTTCATCATGGTGAGGATGATGGTGTCCACGTGAGTGCCCTGAGGTTCCAACTCTTTGAGGACCACCATGAACCTCTTCCTCAGATTGTGAATCATCATGGTGGTCCACAACGCTTCCCCGCCTTGAACCACTCATCCTTTGGTCAATCCGGGCATCCACCGCTTGTAGGATATCAAGCCGTATCTTGTCAAGGGTAGCTTGTAGATCCTCAAGTATAATTAGTCTACCAAGGTGGCCTCCGTCCATAGCTTCCTTCTCCTTACTATTAGACATTGCAAGCACACACAAGAAACAAACACTTAGTTGAAATTGAATTGACAAGCTTAGGTCTAGACACTAACCTTAGCGTCCCTTTCTTGATGGATTCTTCTCCTTGAGCGTCCTTAGACTTGAGTGGTTCACTTCCTCGACTTAGAGTTTCTCCAACCTGACCCACACAAATGGCAAGACTTTCCCACAAAGCAGTTATCAAATCCAACTCAATAATCACAAGGATTGTTGCAAAGTGCCAAGTATAAGGTATGGCTAGGAGTTGTGTTTGGTCAAAGAGCTTAGTTCACCACGTGTATAAACACTTAGTTAAGATTTTCAAGTCTAACCCAAGTGCACAAAAAGGTACTAAGTGATTAACCCTTCACAAATGCAGTCTTTACACTCCTTTGAACAAGAAAACTTTAGAACTTATACTTGACTTTTTCTGGTTGAATTTGATTTTTCTATGGCCGTCCCTTTTGTTTTAGACCGAGTTTTTCTTTTCTCCAACCCCCTTTTCTCGAGTTCTGACTTCCTCTAACATTAATGTAAGTTTTAACTTGAAAACACTTGTTGCCTATGCCTTTGAGTTCAGAGGAAAAAGATTACAATATACTCTTGTTGCTTCTCTATCACGTGTTTATTCTAAACTGAAGTTGCTCAGGAATTAATAACATTTTCCGTATTCGATTCCTTGCATTTGACTCTTTAGAATATATTTCATGCAGATACACGTAATTAATAAGCTCCAGAGAAAATTGAAAAATTGTAGCAAGGGTCAAGGCTAATTTAAGAAGACATTTAAAGCAATCAAAGTAGACCAAGGAGTTACAAAACTTGTGTTAATTCAGCAAAGTAATAGCTGGTCAAGGGGGTTACAAAACTTGCACTTAAGACAATTAATTGAATCGTCTTCAACCTTATCAAGAACCACAAACCAGATCTCAATCGATCACACACACAAAAGTTGGCAAGAACACTTTGACGATCTTTGCATGCAATTCTTATAAAGACCAAGTTAGGATTCGAGGCATACCTTGTAATACCGCTCTGATACCAAATGATAGGTCCCTTGTGGAGGATCTCACCGGAACAAGGAAGTTTCGCCACCCTAACTTCAGTGGAACGTGCCTTGATGAAGATCGTTTGTAATGGATGAGGAAATGGACGTTTGAAGAAGGAAAATGGATCTGAACTCAAAGGAATTCAGATGAGATTTGAAGGAGAAGATATCAAAAAGTTTTAGATGGATAAACACACCAAATAACAAGTTGTATTGCAAGAATGACTCCGGATGAACATACCGAAATCACACAAACAATGGATTGGATAAACTCACCAATCTGACGTTCAAACTGATAAACTCTCAAGGTTTTTCTATGGAAAACTCAAGAATATTTGATAGCTAAAACGTAACTGCAAATGAAATGAAAAATCCCCTTAAATAGTCTAGCTTAACACACTAAACATAGAAGAAACTGGCCGTCAGGAAACTTAGAGAAAAACAACTCGGTTTAATCTGAATTTTGGACCTATATCCCTTAAAGACATCTTATTGAATCCCACCAAAAATGGGCCCAAACGCCCGAGCCAATTGGGGTAACGCCGTGGTCGAATCTCAAGTGCTGCTGGCATTGCATTTGATTGTTTGGGCTGGGCACACCTTCACTTTGGTCGGCCACCCTGAGGTCCTTGACCTTATTTGGACCCATGAAGGCTGGAGAAGAAGTTGGAGACCCATTGGAATAGGTTGGCTCAGTGATTCGAAAGGCACATCAGTTTGTGCCGGCGCGGCTTCTTGGCAAAGTACAGTGACCGCCTCCTTGGGCTCTTGACTCGACGCTCCCTGGGCATATAGTCCTATTTGAAGGTCTTGGAGAAGCTTTGATATGAATATGCTCATGGCCAGTGGGGTGCATACCATGCAAGAGGAGCCAATGTCCAAGACCAAGACCAAGGCGAAGGCCACCCGGCCAAACCCGAAAAGTGCGCCGACAAACCCTAATGGCCCGCCAAGCCACATGGAGGTTCCTCTCGGCACATGTCCAATTCTCTCGGCCACCAAGACTCCCACAGCTCCTCTAGAGTCACCTCAGACCATTGGAGCCCAAGGAGCCGAGCCAAGTCAAGAAATGCCGAGCCCTAGGTCAAACCCTAGTTTCACGGCCGCGCGTAAGGAGGAGTGTAGGCACGAGCCCACATCTGGCTCAATCACCCGAGCCCGAGCTGACCCACCTCACCACCAGCTCAAGGGAGGTCCTTTGGCTCAGGGAGTGCCGAGCCAAACCGCGCCCAGCCTGGGTCCATGCATTGCAACCCCTCCGCAAATCTCGGCGCCGGCCACACCACACCCGGGTTAATAGCTCCTTTGAAGAATTGAAGGCCCAATGGAATTCCGATCCATTTCCGGTTGTTTTTGTTAGTTGTTAAAACATTATTAGACTTATTTTAATTCCCCTAAATGTCCATTAATTGTGTTTTGATTAGTGGGCACGTGTTAGCCTTAGTGGGGTTAATTTTAGTGATTTTCTTTAATTGCTTTTAGTAACCGGTTGTTAGGGTTATTAGAAAAACTTTTTGGCATTTGTTTTAGGTACGTTATTGCAAATTGAAATCAGGAGTTTATCAGTTTTAAAGCTTTTAGTTTAGTTCTTCAACTTGTGAGTTAAATCGAGTTGATTTCCTTGAGAGATTAGAGTGCGTTACATCTCAAATCCCTCTAGGTTGCTTCCTTGTGTTTGGTGCGTCAAATCCACACATAAGAAAGTACTTATCCATTGCAATTCCACCCCCATTCAATCGTTCCACCAATCACCCCCAAAAAACCCTAAAAAGAGCCGAAGTTGCCTTGTTCTTCACCTTTGGAGATCAGACCATTTCGCCAACATTTCGAGCAATTCTTGCACAGAGGCTTCATAGATCCAAAGGGCCATCATTTGGTATCAGAGCTACGTAAGTATTGCTCTCAAATTTGGCTTTAGATCTATAGAAAAATCGGTACCTTACTTGCTCTCCATTTTCGTGTCTTTGCATCATTTCATGCATAGTGTTCTTAGGTTGTCTTGCATTTTCTCTTTGTGTGTTTGCATTTGAGTCTTGAGTCTGCATAGACGAGAAAGGGGTCGAGATTTGCAGTTTATCAGCCGTGCACAATAGAGAGAGAGGTTAGGATTTTCTTCCTAGATTTTAGGGTTTTCTTGTTACGGTTGTTGCATGCTTTGAATTTCAAATTTTTGACTTCCAGTCTGCATGAACCAGCCGAGCCCTCATTAGTTCATTTAGTTTAGGTTATTTTGAGTCTTTTATATTTGTATTTGGCATTTAATCAACCTAGGGTTATTCTTGTGCAAACCGAAGCAATCGATCTTTATTCTTGCATAGGAAAAGTCTTGAATTTTCCTAAGTGTTGATTCCGACTTTCAATTCTGTAATTTCAGTTTATCAAGTTGTTCTAGTGTTCAAAAAAAAAAAAAGGAGACGAAAAGATCAAAAGGAAAACAAAACCGGAAGAGTCAAGCCATTGAACAACAAAAGAAAAGACTTGGCTTGGAAAAGTGGTTGTTCAAAGTTTGTTATCTTGTGTGGGATTATTCTTTCTTTTGATACATTGTGGAGTTGTTCTTTTGTGGATATTCGGCCAGAAATTGTCACTCAACTTTGTAAAGGAATTTTCAAAGGCTAAGTACTTGCATTTGTGTAGTGAAAGTTGTGGACTTTAGCACAAGGATTAGCCTAAAGTTGTGGTGCAATTTTATCTTGTCTTTGGTCATTTTGAGCATATTAGGCAGCCTACCTTGACCTATATTTTGAGCTAGTAAAGGTCACGAATTTTCTTTGATTTAAAATCAGATTTGTGGCTTGCTTACTAGCTTAGGTAGCACTTGTTGTTCTTCTATCTTGTGGGCTGTTATGTGGCTTTGCTTGTGTGTAGGAAGTCATGGTGAGAGCCAAGGATAAGAATGTGGCTGCGGAGGACCCTAAGGAAGGTTCGGAAGTGACCTTGGAAGCCATACTCTTGGCTATCCAATCGTCCAAGGACGAGACCGAAGAGCGTGCGCGCCAAGCTGAGGAGCGGACCCGCCAAGAAATACAAGCCTTGCAAGATGAGCAAACAACCTTCATGAAGACCATGGAGGAGAAGTGGAGGTTGTCCCACAGTCCATCTCCGAGCCTATATCAAGGCACGCCTCAAGGAAGTGGAGCCCAATTCCTCCCAATGGTCGGGCCATCAAGCGGCATTCAAGAGGTCCAAGTGACCGTACCGCTTCTAGCTCAAGAGTTGGCGAATGTGTCTCTCCGTGAAGGGTTTCATCACCCTCCACCGAATGTGGCTGCCTCAAGGGAAGAGTTCGGTTTGGTCTCTAATACCTCTTCTTCTTACATTGCCCCTTTTACTACTAGTATGGTTCCTTTGTGCACTAACATGGCAGGACCAAGTACTACTCATAGAGGAGAACCAAGAGGAGCGCCGAACGCCATTTATAGAGAGGAGCCAAGAGGAGTGCCGAATGCATACAATGGGTATCAAGACCCGGGAAGGAGGATGGCCGGAAGAGGAGGCATGGGCCGAGGTCAATACCAAGGTAGGAGGATGCCCTACGCACCCCGAAGAGCTTATGAAGACTATGATGAGGACTATGGTGGCCAACGTGAGGAGTTTGCATATGATCAACAATGGCCTCATGGTATCAAGTTAGAGGTACAATCTTTTGGACTTCAATGTGATCCGGAAATTTATCTTGATTGGGAGCAAAAGACCGATCAAATTTTTAGGTACTATAACTACTCGGAAGCTCAACGAGTAGCTATAGCGACCATTAAGTTTGAAGGTTTTGCTTACCAATGGTGGCTTGGGGACAAGGAGGAACGAGAGTACCTCGGAACCCCCCAAATCACTACTTGGCAAGCACTAAAGCAAGCTCTCCGAGATAGATTTGTCCCGGAAGACTTTTCAGATAGGGTGCATGAGAGGTTGGAGTTGTTAGAGCAAGGGAATAAGACCCCGGATGAATTCTATATGGAGCTAAAGACTTTGGTCTTTAGGTCTAGACTTAGGGTTCCCGAGGGGTATCTTATTTCTAAGTTCATTAACAACCTTAGCCACGAGCTCCGAGCCATAGTGAGCAAGCAACACTTTTCTAGAGGGACCCCTATGGAAGAAGTGCTTCATTATACGAATCGTATATATAAGGCACTTCATTCAAAGCGTCCCCAAGCTCAAAGCTCACGGCCTTGGCAAAATGCATCGAGTGGCTCCAAAGGACCGCAACCTATGCCAAGACGCTTAGAACCCACTAGAGGTGACAACTCAAGTCACCCTAGAAGAGAGGCCCCTAATTCGGATCAAACCCAACGAAAGGAGGGAGAGGCCCGGGCTAGGGATCTTAAGTGTTTTAAGTGTCTCGGCCATGGCCACTTTGCCAAGGATTGCCCCTCAAGAAGGCAAGTTCTTCTCAACACTATAGGGGACATTGAGTCCGAAGATGAATGGGAGGAAGAACTTGTTAAGAATGAGGATGGTTTGGAAGAATTGCATGTTGTGGCCGCCGCGGGTGAGTGTTTTTTGGTCAAAAGAGCACTAACCATTTCGGAAGGTCCTAGTGCACCTAGTCAACGTGAGACTCTCTTTCACACTATGTGTATCATTAAGGGAAAGGTGTGTAGTGTCATCATTGATGGTGGCTCTTGTTGCAACTTGATTGATCAAGAAGTGGTGAGTAGATTCAATCTATTGACCACTTCTCACCCGCAACCCTACACACTTTGTTGGTTGAATTCCGACAAGCCCCTTAAGGTCAAGGACCAAGCCGCCATTCAGTTTGCTATAGGAGATTATGTGGATGAGGTTGTGTGTGATGTTTTACCCATGACCGCATGCCACCTCCTCCTAGGTCGACCATGGCAATTTGATAGGGGTGTCATCCATCAAGGAGTGACCAATGAGTATTCTTTTATCTTGAATGGTAAGAGAATCACTCTACATCCTATGATGCCCCATGAAATCATGGCTGACCATATGGCTAGGGAGCAAAGAAAGGCCGGCCAACACATAGAGCAAAGCCAAGGTAAGAAAATGGCAATTGGAAACAAAGGTGGTGCTTCGCATCATATGCTCTTGGCCAAGCCTTTAATGCCTTCAATTGTTACATGCCCTTCCTCTTTCACTACGTTTTATGAGGCTAACCCTATTAATGTGAAGGATGTGGTGTTGCAAAGTTTGTTTTGTAGTCCTATTATAGGTCAATGAGGTGTACCGCACAAGGAAAGCTATTACTTGGAAGGAGAAAGAGACTTCGACGAGCTGGATTTGAGGTCGAATCCCTTTCAAGGGAGGGAGGATGATATGAATATGCTCATGGCCAGTGGGGTGCATACCATGCAAGATGAGCCAATGTCCAAGACCAAGACCAAGACCAAGGCGAAGGCCACCCGGCCAAACCCTAAAAGTGCACCGGCAAACCCTAATGGCCCGCCAAGCCACATGGAGGTTCCTCTCGGCACATGTCCAATTCTCTCGGCCACCAAGACTCCCACAGCTCCTCCAGAGTCACCTCAGACCATTGGAGCCCAAGGAGCCAAGCCAAGTCAAGAAATGCCGAGCCCTAGGTCAAACCCTAGTTTCACGGCCGCGCGTAAGGAGGAGTGTAGGCACGAGCCCACATCTGGCTCAATCACCCGAGCCCGAGCTGACCCACCTAAACACTAGCTCAAGGGAGGTCCTTTGGCTCAGGGAGTGCCGAGCCAAACCGCGCCCAGCCTGGGTCCATGCATTGCAACCCCTCCGCAAATCTCGGCGCCGGCCACACCACACCCGGGTTAATAGCTCCTTTGAAGAATTGAAGGCCCAATGGAATTCCGATCCATTTCCGGTTGTTTTTGTTGGTTGTTAAAACATTATTAGACTTATTTTAATTCCCCTAAATGTCCATTAATTGTGTTTTGATTAGTGGGCACGTGTTAGCCTTAGTGGGGTTAATTTTAGTGATTTTCTTTAATTGCTTTTAGTAACCGGTTGTTAGGGTTATTAGAAAAACTTTTTGGCATTTTTTTAGGTACGTTATTGCAGATTGAAATCAGGAGTTTATCAGTTTCAAAGCTTTTAGTTTAGTTTTTCAACTTGTGAGTTAAATCGAGTTGATTTCCTTGAGAGATTAGAGTGTGTTACATCTCAAATCCCTCTAGGTTGATTCCTTGTGTTTGGTGCGTCAAATCCACACATAAGAAAGTACTTATCCATCGCAATTCCACCCCCATTCAATCGTTCCACCGATCACCCCCAAAAAACCCTAAAAAGAGCCGAAGTTGCCTTGTTCTTCACCTTTGGAGATCGGACCATTTCGCCAACATTTCGAGCAATTCTTGCACAGAGGCTTCATAGATCCGAAGGGCCATCAAGCTTATTGTCCTGGGATCGGGTGATGGTTCCTGGAAACGCCTCGACACCGTTGTCACCTTGAGCGCCGCGTGCTAGGGCACGGGTGTCGGCCCTAGTGACAGGCTTGGTGGCTGGAGGCCACACCTTGGCTGGCGCCACCCTTGGGACTTGATGTGAGGGTTGATTCACATCACCTTGGACAATCCATGTTGGAAAACATTCAGGTATTATTTTATTTGCTTGACTGTTGGGTATATGGTGATGTTTCACGAAGAAATAATTTTGATGGACCATCTAATAATGCAATATGGTTCAGTATTTCATGACCTATTGTCTAATTGTTTGTCCGCATTTACTTCTTGTATGAATCTTAACAATTTGGCCCTTTAATCTTATGGTTTATTGTTGTTACAAGTTCTCCTGGCTTAATGAGGCTAACTTTATATTTCTGTCTTTTGTAAGTTCAAATTGCTCTAAGTTGAGTTCTGTATTTGTCATGTATCTATTTGTCGCTTAGCCTTTCATATGCTAATTTGTCAGAGTCCTAAAATGTGTTCATTTGTGTAATGTAACTATGGATTTATACATGCTCTCAAAGTCTCCACTTACAGACGCCAACTACATTTAGCACCTGAGGTGAGGGCTTTTCGATTTTTGTATGTGCTTGTTTGCCTTGTATATCCTCTAGAAATTATTACGATTTGCATAGCATGTTCAAGATAGGTTAGAAAAAATGTAGACTTGCACAAGGCTACCACCCTTAAGAGAAGTATTGGCTCTGAATTCTCATGCATGATTAAAGAGGCCAAGGTCCTCAGTTTGGCCCTTGGCATTCCTTGCCTGGATGGGCAACCTTTTCCTTTAACTTGTGCCTTTTTGTTTTTTTCCCGACAGTTTGATGTGATTCAGTTATATTTTAACCTTGTAAATGGTTGTTTAAAGATTGAGGAAGCTGAAGCGCAATGTGCATTGTTGAATTCAGCAACACTTTGTGTGAGTACTATTTGTTAACTGTCTTTCACTTGCTTTCAAAATTTAAATGAAGAGTTTGCTTTTCATGCATGTCTATATTTGTCTTCATTTTTATAAATCATGTACTTAGCCCACAATGTAGTAAACAAGGTGTGTCTATGAGTACTATTTGTCCTTACCATTTGTTTCGTTCACTTTTCTCTTTCAGGATGCATGTTTCTCTTCAGACAATATTTTTATCTTTGGTGCAAAGACAATTTACACGGAAATCTGTATCAGTGAGTGAATTGGAGCTCAGCTTCCTGGAACTGACTTGGCATTATTTTCTATTTTTCTTTTAATAATGCTTGCTTTTGTCGCCAGGAGAAGGTGGTTATGTTGTTTGCTATGACATGGAAGACATACAAAATAAACTTGGTTTTGGAAGGAACTCAATGGTAATTGTTCTATCTGTTATCTATATTAGCTTTCATTAATCTATAAAGCTAAGTTGGTGCCTCACTCTCAAAAACTATAAGAAAACTCATTGTAGGAAAATCACTTCCAGAGTAATCCAAAGCATTGAAAAGAATTCATGTTAGTCTGTTGTGGTAAAAATAATAGGACTGTCTCAAGAGGATAGAGTGAAAGCAGTTTATCGTTGCTTGTGTATAATGGATGAGAATGTCTTCTCTAATATCATTCTATGTCATCTTATTGGGTCCTGATGATGATCCATTTTTATTCATCTTTTGTTGAGTGAAATTTTATGTGATCGAAATCTCCAATTTTGTGTGCGTAATTGCAGAATGTGTTGCCTTTATGAAAGGGAGTGGAATACGACAAGGAGTACCAAAGGAGACTTAAAGCCTACCTTTGAAAGCATAAGGGTGTAGACTAATTCGAGATCAAGAGGGTGGAAGTGGAAATGAAGAATCATAAAGGGAGCTTTGTAGCTTTAATTGGTAATCTTTTTAGGTGAGAAGTTGTGAATTGTTATTTTCCTTTCTTTAGACAAGTATGGATTATGCATTAATAGGATTTTAGTGTTGTTTTTTTCTTGAGTTGGTTTATTCTAGTACATTGTTAAATTAGGTGAAGAACGTTTATATCATTTTGTAATATTGGTGTATTGTGTTGAAATGTGATATGACATTGTATTTTATCATGGCTATTACATCTTTTTGTATGGAGTTTAGAGTGGTTAATACATTGAAAAGAGACAATTGGTACATTTGAATTACAAGGTGAAATAACAGGGATTTAATTATTACAAACATTATATAACTCATACTTCAAAACAACCGAATTATATAACTATTGAGAACAAAACATTATAACTCGGGCCTACAGTATCCGGGATATTATGTATCCTTAAAAATGTGATTCTGCTTGAACTTTTTAACCCGGACCACTTTGAGACCCGGGTTATAAAGTGTGACTAGTGTGATATTTGGACATGATATTATAACCCGGACATCAAATGGTCCGGGTTATTTAATTACTTTTTAACTCGGGCGTGTTTTTCAGATTTGGGTTATATAGTTTATTGTCGTTGCGCTCTATCATCATGCATTTAACTCGGGCGTGTTAAAAGGGGTCTAGGTTACATAACCTATTATACCCTCAACCTGAAGCCCGGACCATTTTTGTGTCAAATTCGGATTGTTTCTCCTTTTACCCCCGGGTTAAAAACCCATTTTTGTGGTAGTGTATGATTGTGGTGTCCGTCTATCACACTCAAGATCCATTTATTAGTATTCGACCCTAGCCTTTTTTCAACTGGATCCCATACAACTCAAATGTACATTCAGACTTCTTCTTCATTTCACAAATTACCGCAATAGTCTTATCTGAATGTTCTTCACTAACTTTCTTGCTCTCCGATCTATATGCACCGAAGTGCTCGCACGTCAAATTAACCATTCTGGCATTTGAGTTACGAATCACGAAAACCATCATCAAATCTCGTCACCTCTTCGTAGGCCAATCAACCAATTCGTCTCGACTATCCCACTTTAGACTATTAACAAATTCATCTCAATAGTCTTCCCCATATACATGGTTACATAACCAATAATGTTACACTATATATGGATTACGATTTGTGAAATTAGATAATAATTAAAATCATTTCTTTCTACACCAACAATATATTCATTTCAATTTGATCATACTAAAACTAAAATAGTAATACAATAACAACATTGATAACTCAAAATACTAATCCTTAAATTTATATACCTTATTCTTTTTACGATATTGCATAAAAACGTTCATTAAAATTATATGACGTTTATTAATTCATACCTAAACTATGAAGTGTTATTCATCCATGACATAAATTTGACCGTTGCAAAATATGACCGTTGGTACGCCAAGGATAGGCGCACAAGACATAATGCAACATTCCAACGACCAAATTTGAGTTCAACGTATAATATGGTATGCATGTACCCAGGCATAACATATTATAACTATACGCCTCTTTTGGGCGCACACCAGTAAGAGGTGTACAGTCTAGTCCTTTTATTTGCAAATTTGTTCCCGATTTTTCCTTTGTACGCCTGTAATAGGCCTATAGCCTTCTACAAGTGCACCAAATTGCGTGCTGAAACTTAAGAAACGTGCATATAGCTTTCTCGTTATTTTATCTTCTTTAGTGATTTAAAATGTTTTGTTGATTTTTCTTTGCTTGAATTAAAGGTATTGAGGATAGATACATATGGATTTTAAGGCAAGGGTATTGGTAACATATAATAGTTGATAGAAGAGCTAAATAATTACCTTTTTTTTAATAAGGTGAGCTTTGTCATTTTTCTCTTTCGGTAAATAGGGGTGTTTTTGTAAAATTATTGTTGTGATTCAACAAAGACCTTTCATCGGAAGATTTATAAAGCAAAATCAGTTGGATATTTCTCTTTGTATTGATTTAGTGAAGTAATTAACTGTATAAAATGAGTTGTACATGGTTTATTTACATCTAAGAAGACAACCTATTGTCACAATCGGCTATCAACAATAGCTAACCGACTCAAACAAGCTAACTAACTACATTCCACGTTAGCATCTAAATAACAAACTAACAACCTAATGTCACATTAGTGACAAACAAACTAAGTCAAAAGCCTCGCCTCAAGGTGGAAGATTGTTAAAACCAACTTGACAAAAAGAAAATGATGTGGTTGTTTACCCAAGGTAATAGTCATAATGTCCGCTAATTAGAGGCTTGTACGGATGTAAGCAGTTTGAATGAAACCAGCTTGAAACTTCTCACGAGTAAAATGAACATATATTTCCATATGCTTTTTTCTTTCATTAAAACAATGGTTTGTTGCAATTTATTGTGCAACCATGTTGTCACAAAACAATGTGATCGGCAATGGCACTTCAATTAAAAGATCTCCAAGAAAAAAGCTAGTCCAAACAAACTCAACAGTGGTAGATGCCATGCTCTTATACTCTGCTTCAGTTGATGATCTGCTTACGGTGGCCGGTTTCTTAGTTTTCCAAGAAACCAACAAATTAAACAAGAAGACACAAAATCTTGTAAGAGACTTTTTAATTGTCAAGCATGCTCCCTAATCTGGAAATCCTGTCACCATGAGGTCTTGTTGAATAGGATAGAAAAGTCCTTTGTGTATAGAATCCTTAAGGTATCTAAGGACATGTAACACTCATATAGATATGGTTGTCTTGGTTGGCTAATAAATTGATACAAGTGTTATACAACATAAGAAATATCATGTCAAGTCAAAGACAAATAAAGCAATCTACCCACCAAGTGCTTGCATTGCTCCCTATCCTTTAACAACTGTCCTTTTGTGAGATGATGTTTAAGACAGTTTAGAAGAGAAAATACAGCTTCTTTAGCAGATTCCATGTTTGTAGCCTTCAATGTGCCACTGAAATATACTTTTGTTGGCTCAAATATGTACCTTGTGCATTCCTAAATTTATCCATTCCCAAGAAATATCTAGCAAAACCAAGATTCTTGATAGTGAGTGTAAAGCATTTTAACTCCTTGAATTCCCTAATAATCATTCCTTGTGATCACAATGTCATCTACATAAACCAAGAGAACTAGAAAAAGAGGATTGCTCATTCTTACCAAACAAGGAGTACTCAATTGTGGATTGTATGAAGACCAAAGCAACCAGAAAGTGAGTCAATTCTATATTCCACTGCCTAGATGCCTTCTTAGTGACCTCTTAAATTTGCACACTTCACCTTTTTAGCCTTGTGATACCCCTCTGGAACTTGCATATAGATATCTTCCTCTAGATACCCATGCAAAAATGCATTGTTTACATCTAGCTGATGTAAGGGCCCTTTTGACCATTACTAGAGCTATGACAATCTTGATTGTGGGCACTTTTGCAACTAGACTAAAAGTGTGTTTGTAATCCTTGCCTAACTTTTGATTGAATCCCTTCACCATCAACCTAGTCTTATGTCTTTCAATAGTTCCATCAGATTGAAACTTAAACTAAGACAGCCATTTGGACCCTATTACCTTGTGTCCAGCTGGTAAGGATGTAACATGATGTGAAACAAGGATCCTTGTGGTGTCATTGCTTCGTGTAGGTCTTGATCTTGAGGTAATTAGGGTCTCTTTGTTTAGTGATAGAACTATGAGAAAAATTGTGGCAAGTTGCGTGAGAAATGGATGGACTCTTCACGTAGGAAGGTTGGATATTTTATAGGCAATCAACACTTCAAGAGAATCCACTCAAGAAGTTTGAAAGACTCGTCAAGGACTTGGATATGGTCACCAATGACTCGACAAGGTTGAACTCGACGATTGAAGGATATGGCTACCTTTATTGTAGGAATCGGTGGGCATTGCTTTGCTTTGGATATGGCCACCAATGGAAGACAACATGATCTTTGATAAGTTCATAAAGATCAAGAAGACAAAAGAGAAGAAAGAAAACTACGAATTTGATTAGACAAAAAAACAAGAGAAACACTTGAGTTTGTTCTTCAACTTGATGCTAAACTACGAGGTAAGACACAATTATAAGAAAGCTATGACCCTTTACATGACCATGAGTACAGAAGGTGGGTGACTCTTGGTGTACTACTATGAATTATAGTCTTTAAAAACCCTACCCTTCAATTGACCTCATTAAATCTCTATAAAGTAACCCTTTAAATATGCCACGTGTGGATAAAAAGAAGGATTCTTGACATAGCTCTAGCTTGGAGACTCTTGTCATGGCCCTCAGATTCGTCATCAGCCTCATAACCCAAGGTTTCGGCACAAGCGACCCTTGTAGCCTCCTCGAGCCATGTGACAAACCACCGTGCATTTGGAATGAAACTTGGCTAGAATGTTCCTCACGATTTCTAGATAAATAAGATGCATCTTCTTGCTCTTGGATCCAACTTATCATGACCCCTTTTGATAGTAGTTGCATAACACAAGCATCTGATCACCTTCAAATTGTCATCAATGGCTCTTTGTTAAACAACATTTGAAATGGTGTCTTCCAACCAATGCTTACAAGAGGCATTTTGTTGATTAAGCATGTAGGAGACAATACATATTCGCCCCAAAAGTTCTTTGGCAATCTTGCATGAAAGCTAAGTGCCCTAGATGCCTAAAAGACGCATGTGCTTACACTCAACTACTTCTTTTTATTGGGGTGTGTAAGCCATGGTTTTTTTATGAAGAATTCCCAAACTTAAGAAGAAACGTTTTCAAGCATCATTCATCAATTCTGAACCATTATCCGATCTAATAGCCTTAGGTACTTTGCCAAATTGATTCCTGACTGTGATGACAAACACTCTTACAACATCAACTACTTGTTGTTTGCTATGTAAAAGATAAGTCCATGTTGACCTAATTATATCATAAACAATGGTAAGGAAGTATCTTTCTCCATTAATATTAGGAAGAACAAAAGGTCCCCACACATCCATATACGACAAATCAAAGTTGTTCAATGATATGTTCTTACTTGCTTTAAATGGAAGTCTATGAAACTTAGCCATTGTACAAGTATCACATAATGTATCTCCTATAGTGGAGTGCTTAAAACTAGGAACATGTAGAGATAACCTTCATCTTCAATGAACTATGCAGTTGTAAAAATTTGACCCGACCCGCAAACCCGACCCGACCCACGTTTTTTGGGTTGGGACCCGACTCGAAAAGTATTGGGCCACATATCTAGCGAGGTAGGTCGCTTGATGCATCACCTAGACCTTCAATTGTGCCATCCATGAAGCCAAGCTTCATTTTCTCCCCCAACGCCTTGTGCATTTGTCTACTCTAGACGACAAAGTTGGTGCCACCGAAGAGTTGCGTCATTGAACGTTTGGATTCTCAGAATTGGGCATGAAAAAAGGATCACTTGAATTCATTGATCCTAACTGCAAGATTTGTTCACTCATCGCCATTGATCACAACTTGATGCTGTATCGATTTATGTGAACAATCAAAAGCCTAATATTCCTTGAAAGAGCTATGCAAGATCGAAAAAATAGAAAAGAAAGTTGGTCAAACTCTCACTTTCACTCGATTGTATCTTATTGCGCTCTAATACCATATAGAATTAGGATCGTGATTCAACATAGATCTTCCATTGGAATATTTAGAAAGCAAAAGCAATTGGAAATTTATCTCTATACATCTAAGAAGACAACCTACTACAACATGTTGCCACAACCGACTATCTATTGTAGCTAATAAACAAACTTGAACAATCTAACTAACTAGATGCCACATCAGCAGCTAAATAACAAACTATCAACCTAATGCCACTTCAGTAACAAATAAACTAAGTCAATAGTATTTTTTTTCTAATTTGAATATTAACACAAATAAAAGAAAAATTGTGTTAAAAATAATGATATGGTTTCCTCGGTTAGAAATCTGAACCGAATTTAGTGTATTCGATTTTCGGTTCATTGAAAATCAAATTCTAATTCGGTTTTCGATTCCATATGAATCGGTTTAGTTCGATTTTAAGGCGATGGTGAATTTATAATATTATTCTCCCTAGTGTGGATGATCCTTCCTTATTTTACACCATTCAAGTATAGTCCCTTTTCCATGAACGAGTTAAACAATTGATATATAATTGTTATGTATATGAATATATGATATGATATATAATACAAGTAATTTTTTAAGTTTAGACATATTTTTATGTATTGTTGATTTATATTTTTGTATATGCAGAATCCATATTTTCAATAATTATTATAATTAATAGTTTTCTAAGTAGAAGCGTAACATTAATTAATATGACTAAATTAGGATAATAAAAATGATGATAACTTATTTGTGATGTTTAGAGCCCCTTTCTCTCTTTTTTAAACATTTTGAGAATTCAAATTAGTAAGTGGGAGAGAAATGGAGAGTGTGACACATTTAAAAAAATATAAAAAATACACATGTCAATTTAGAAGATGCCAAATGTCACATGAATAATTGGCCAAGTGGCTCAATTTTTTACATAGACAGGATTTGTCCTTGGGGCTTGATCAAGTGAGAATGGGGCTTATGGTGTAAAATGAGAATGAACCTTCACTCTTGGATGGACTTTCATTCAAGGGTGGAGATAAAATTTTCATTTAAGCACATGACCACTTAAGTGGGTCAACTCCAACGTTAACCGGTCAACAATTATTTTTTTTCGGGTCAAAAATATAATTTTTTTGGGCGAAATTTTTATTTTCTGGGCCAAAATTTTCTATGCACATTGCTTGCCAAAGTTATGCACATTTCAGCAGGACTAACCATTCAACTTTTTATTAGGGGACATTTTTTAGGATGATTTTTGTTTGTATCCGGGACAAAATTATCTATGCATATTTAGTGCTAAAGTTATGCACATTGACGCAAAAATTTCATGCGCTTTTAATTGTTCAAACGTTTTCCCTCCTAAAATGTTTCTCTTCGGGGCCTAGATTTTTTCCCGCACATTCAGTGTAAATATTATGCACATTCAATCCATTTTGCACGCACATTCAGTGCGTTACGTGTGAAGTGCATACGTCTATATGTGTATGTGCATGAATAATGGCTTGTATGTGCACATGATCTGTACTAGCACATACAATGCAAACATTATGCACATTTAGTGCATTACGTGTGAAGTGCATACATCTATGAGTGTATGTGCATGAATACTGGCTTGTATGTGCACCTACTTTGCACTAGGAGTGCATATTGGGTTTGTGTTGAAAATGTGCATGAGTTTTAGACCGTGTTTGGATGAGTATTAAAGTGCATGATTTTTTGCATGCATGTGTACATAAAATAGTATACATGTACATTTATTTTTGTATTAGATGTGAAATTCATTTAGTTTTTTAACATGCATTGCTCATTTTTTTCAAAAAAGCATGAAATTCTGATGGAATGTGTATAACTTTGTCAAATAATGTGCATTGAAAATTTTGGCCTAGAAAATGAAAATTTCGTCCAAAAAAATATTTTTGGGCCCGAAAAAAAATTTGATGAGTTAACACAGGCGTTAACCGCCTGAGTCCGGCGTTAACCGACAAAGAAAAATTTGACCAAGGAATCATGTATATGACACATGCCCATTTTAATAAAAGTGTGATCTAAACCCTTGAATTTACTTCCATCCAAAAACTATAAGATAATTATCATTTTTAATTATATAAATCATTCTCACATGATTTAATTCATATCAGGGAGATTTATTAGGGAGATATCTTCGGTTTGAATGGAACAGATTAGACATTTGGCCCGAAACTGAACAAGCGAAAAAATTTGAAGCCCAAAAGTGATAAAAGCCCAACACTTGTTGTCCTCCCAAGGGGTAGGTCGGTTAGTGGTTTACCAAGTCAGCAAGTCTCTTTTCTTGCCCAACAAGATGCTTCTACCACCACCAGCAGTACTCGTTTAAGTACCAAGCTGCTCTTCCCAAATCGAAATCATACTCCACTTTTTCAATTCCCATCCAGCTGATTACCATAGAAGATTTGAAATTTGTGCTTCGATCTTAGTAACTGCGGTTTACTTGTAGGTATGTATGTAGTTCTCTCATTACTATTTCTATGCATATTGTCCTTTTACCCCTTCTCCCTCTTGATTCCCCCAACTTTTTAAGCTGCTCTACTAAAATTGCGGTCAGTTTGTTGATTTTGTCGTCAATTGTCATTCGAGATTGTATGAAAGTTTTCTTTGTAGATTTCGGTTGTGATTTTGGTGTATAAACTTATATATTCATGACTTTCAGGTGGCGGAGGTTTTGTGTGTGTTGTGTGTATATGTAGGGCGGTTCTATTTGATCGCGTTTAATCCTTTTATCAATGTTTTCTCTCTTTTTTTGTTGGCTATTCGAGTTCGATGGTGTTAGATTTAGGAATATTGGGGTGCGCGCAATGTGTTTGCTGTTTTGCTTCAGAAGGCTCCTCTGCTTACTTTGTGTTAGATTTCCTGTAGCTTGTTAGGTAAGCGGTTCTTTGGGTTTCTTTAGTCGTCTCAAAACAAATAATTTTGTTTTATTTAGTTTTGGCAGCATAATCCTTACCGAACTCCAAATGAATCTAAACTTGTTATTGTGTTTACTGGATGAACTAGGTTAACTAGACAGAGTTGTTGATTACCATACTCTAATTATGTCATTACATTATATATTAGTAAGTAAAATATGAAGGCTGCTCATAAATGGCTCGTCCCTAGTATTGCATATCATGGCTAGATAGAATTGATTTAACAAATGTGGTTTTTGTATCATGCCTCCTCCTCAGAGTTTAATGAATGTCAACCTATGTGGTTTTTGTATCATGAATTCTAGGAATCCATTACTCATGTTAGAATTGATTCCTGCATCTGCATACTTTCTAGTGTATTTTGTAGTGATCTAATGGTTTTTAGAGTTGATTCCAGATTAGTAATATGTATCGTGTCGCTAGTTTGCTCTCAAGTAACATATGTATCATTTTATTTGGAACAGGAACATTAGAATGGGACCCTATCTTTGATTTGATGGTAATGAGAAGTTATGCATTGATTAAGCAGTAAGCACTTGTCTGTGGTAGATAATCTAGTACCAAATGCTCTTATGGGGCAGTCAATGTTGATTCTTGAGTACATCTAAGAGACTAGAGTGTATTTGGTGAATGTGCATGAGAAGTATTTCTTCCATTGATACTGTAAAATCAAATAATTAGTTCATATGCATGACTGCAGGTGTGTATTATTTGGGTCATAAAAGTCTACTAGATATTTTGTCTCCTTAAATATTTCAGTTCTTCGTCATCATATCTCCTTTTTCATCACTTGAATGTCAAAAGTTAATGCAGAAACTTCTTGAGTCTCTCTGGGTGTGCATCCTTCTCTCGAAATCAATGAACAATTTATTTCAAAGGAGATGACAAATGCTCTTTGACATGTCTCTTACTGTTTACAATCCCATGAGTGTCCGTTTATGATGAATATAAGAGCTCGGTGTCATGCAGTTATGGATGTGATTGAAATCTTATCAATCTAGTTATGTCTCAGAAAATTTCGAAGATGGAATCACAGCAGAGCCAAGGTGAAAATAAGCCATCATCTGCAGCTTCAAACCCTATTATTACATCATGTCGTAGGAAGAAGAAAGACGATGCGACTTTTCTCGAGGATGTAAAGGACCATATTGACGAATTCATCCATGCGTCCATGGACGAGCACAAGAGTTGCTTTAAGAAAACGATTCAGAAGGTGAGCCCAAACTCATACATATATCAAAAGACTGACCATAAACAGACCGCCATGAGATTCTGTAACTAATATGCAGAACATGCTGTTCTCTTTGATACAGATGTTTGGATTGTCAAAAATAGTCTCCGAGAGGAACTCCAATGCCCAAGAAGTGGAGAGTGTCTTGCCTCTTCAGACCACTGTATCGGAGTAAATTCTCTTAAATTTGATCTGATAGTTATCTCAAGCTAAGTGTTTATGACTTTTACTCTTCAATCAGTGAGCTAAGGATGAGACAGTTATGCTGCAAATATATTCTTAAGAGTTGTTTTGTAGTAGCCAGGTTCTTACATTTGCACTTGTTCATCGGCAAAACGCCTCTTACATCCTTGTAATGCATACATTACTAATATCAGGATTTGCATATGGTTTTGAAAGTGAAGGGTTGAGTGCTTTTTATGTCTGGGACGTTTGGGTACTTATGTTGGAATCTATATCATAAAATTGTGAACTGCCGTTATTATGTTGAATTACTGTCACCGAAGAGCGTTTTTGTACGTCATTGAAGTCAATTCAAGACTAAGATGTCTTACTTCTTCATAAGGGCTACAGTTATACATATTATAAGCAAAATATGGGGTTAGAGATCAATTTACAGGTTGCATCTAGAGCTGATGGTCTATCGAGATAGATTAGTCTCTTCCGACTGCACTTGAGATGCCCATGGTACAGAAAAAAAAAAATTTATACCGCAATTGACAGAGCGGAAGAACTACTCCAGTAAAAAGGTTTTTATAGAAACAAACCGCGATATTTGCATAGTCATTGAAGTTATCGGATCGAAATTTGTTTTGTCAAATGTCAACTTGCATTAGTCAGTAATATTGACTTTGGGTATGTTTGACATTCTACTTAAAAACTCTCTATTATTTATAAGTAATTTTCTCTTTTCTTTGACAATTTCTCATACCACAGTCCACAAACATGAAATCTGAAAAACTTTTTTATTAAAAGTACATTACAAAAAAAAATTTATAAAAATATTTCTCAAACAAAACCTAGTGTATTTTTCGTATCTTGAATTAAATAGTTTTGGCCCTTCTGGAGAGAAGGGATTTGGAACACCATTACTTTTCTCATTGAAAGATGTAGACTATTTACGACGATTGTATTTGCACCACCAAAAAATCGTTCCCAAACCGCATATAAGCGCTACAGTGTACCGTACAAAAATTATAAAAAACTTTGATGTGCTATCTTGTTGCCCATAAAAAGAAATAAACCCGGTTCAATCGTATGTGCTATAACGGTGAATCGGGTTTTCCCTCCGCGTCTTATGCGCTTGTGCTTTTATTTTACTATGTAGTGCATAAGAATTTTCAATTTATTTTGTGAGCTACACTGTTACGCATACGACCTTTTTTTGTGTGCAACATCATAGCGCACCAAAGCTCTATAAAATAGCGCTTCATTCACCTCCTCCCCTACATTGTCTTCTTCTTCCCCAACCCACAAACCCTATATTCAGTGGCGGTGATGGTAAATCGGCGATGGCGACCATGGATGACAGTGGTTAGCAATCCCAGGCGGAGCTGGTGGCGGCTGCTCCGGCAGAGGAAGTGGATCGGAGCAAGATGATGGTGGTTGCTCAGGCGAAGGAAGGGTTACTCGAGGTGGCTGAAGCAAGGACTTCGACAGTGGTTGGAGGAGCGAGTTCAACAGCACCAGGGGACGGGGTGATGTGTCCCTTGTCAAGGATCTCCAAGCTTTAAGGAAAGATCGTCACCAAAACCCAAGCAAAGTCCTCCTCGGCACCGACGTTGGTCTCGCTAGAACAAACAAGTTTTGGTCCGGGCGTTTGAGGGCGATTGAGGCAATTTTGTATAAGGGATAAGCTACTGGAATTATTGGATAAACACATAAAAAATGAACAAAAGAAACATAGATTTGATTGAGGATAAACACACCTAAATCTCTCTACACTATGTTCCAGTAAACTTACCAAACAAAGACGTCAAACCCAAGGCTCTTGAAGCTTTTGCTATAGGGAAAAGATCAAGAAAATTATTGATATTCAACGTTAAGAAAATGATGGCTGCAAGCCAGCTTAAAAACAAAATCAAAACCTTAATTGTCTTTTCAAATTAATGACATGCTTTAAAGAGAGACTCTTGATGGTCATGTAGAATCTCAACGCATTTTGCCTTAAATTTTGGATATGTCAGAGATAATCTCGTGTGCCACGTCACCACAAAAATTAAGAGCAAAGGCAGGAGCCAATTTTGATATAGCCTCATTTTATTGTCTTGACACTGCCGGTGTCGGGGACTTCTTGACATCCAATGCCATCACCGGGAAAACCTTCAAACTCTCTGACACTCCTGGGTTCCAATTACATGTAGTGATGTAAAATGTAGGTAGGAGAAGTTTCGCCTCATTTGGAGTTACTTGGCATGGTGAGCGTCGCATTCTCCTATCTTGACTGATGACTGGTGTCGGGTCAATTCGTTGAAGGAGTGCCATCACCGAGCCTTTAAGCACTTGTCTCGGCGCTCCATGGCTCTTAAGGCCTCTTTTGATGACTTTTTGAAGTAGCCTAGCTCGGGTTCTTGTAATAACCGCCTTTGCTTGGTGATGCGATCCTACCTGCCCAACAACCGGGCTATAGTGCGACCTGTAAGACCGCGCCCTTGGCGTTTCTTATATTTCCTATTTTACCATTTCTAGTATTTTAGTACTTTCCGTTTTTGGCATGTTGCCACTTTTGGTCATTTACTATATTTGGTATGTTTGTTTTTAGCAATTACTATTTTAAGTCATTTCATTTTTGGGCGTGTGTCTTTGTTGGGTCAAGAGCCCAACCCATTAGGTTAGAATAAGGCCCATGGTCGAATGTCTTGGCTATATAAGCCTTGCCTCTATGTACTTTCTTGACACGCTTAGTTCATTGCCTAAATTAAAAGTTGAGAGAGTTCCTCCTTGTTTAGGCCTGAGCGTCACCCTGGTTACTTGTTCTTCCTCGGTTTCCTCATGTGTGATACCAAATCTATCACCAAAACCTCGACAAGAGTTGGCGTGGTGTCTTCAAGGTCTAGATCTGCTCATCTGACGCGAACCGAGGTCTTCGATTCGCATCACCTGGGAAGCGTCGAGGTTGCCTTGATTGATTCTAGCCAGCACCCGGGCGCCCGATCTTGTGAGCGGCACTATAAAATAGCGCTTCATTCACCTCCTCCCCTCCATCGTCTTCTTCTTCCCCAACCCACAAACCTTAATTTCAGCGGCGGTGATGGCGACCATGGACGATAGTGGATAGCAATCCCAGGCGGAGCTGGTGGCGGCTGCTCCAGCAGAGGAAGTGGATGGGAGCAAATTGATGGTGGTTGCTCAGGCGAAGGAAGGGTTACTCGAGGTGGCTGAAGCAAGGACTTCGACGGTGGTTGGAGGAGCGAGTTCAACAACACTAGGGGATGGGGTGATGTGTCCTTTTCAAGGATCTCCAAGCTTCAAGGAAAGATCGTCACCAAAACCCAATCAAAGTCCTCATCGGCGCCGACGTTGGTCACGCTAGAACAAGCAAGTTTTGGTCCGGGCGTTTGAAGGCGATTGAGGCAATTTTGTGTAAGGGATAAGCTACTGGAATTATTGGATAAACACACCAAAAATGAACAGAAGATACATAGATTTGATTGAGGATAAACACACCTAAATCTCTCTACACTATGTTCCGATAAACTCACCAAACAAAGACATCAAACCTAAGGCTCTTGAAGCTTTTGCTCTGGGGAAAAGATCAAGAAAATTATTGATATTCAACGTTAAGAAAATGATGGCTGCAAGCCAGCTTAAAAACAAAATCAAAACCCTAATTGTCTTTCTAAATTATAGACATGCTTTAAAGAGAGGCTCTTGATGATTTGGTAGAATCTTAACGCCTTTTGCCTTAAAATTTAGATATGTTAGAGATAATCCCGTGTGCCACGTCACCACCCAAAATGAGAGCAAAGGCACGAGCCAATTTTGCGATAGCTTCATTTTATTGTCTTGACACTGCTGGTGTTGGGGACTTCTTGACATCCAATGCCATCACTGGGCAAACCTTCAAACTCTCCGACACTCCTGGGTTCCAATGACATGTAGTGATGTCAAATGTAGGTTGGAGAAGTTTTGCCTCATTTGTAGCTACTTGGCATGGTGAGCGTCGCAGTCTCCTATCTTGACTGATGGCCGGCATCGGGTCGATTCGTTGAAGGAGTGCCATCACCGAGCCTTTAAGCACTTGGCTCGGCGCTCCATGTCAATTAACGCCTCTTTTGATGACTTCTTGAAGTAGCCTAGCCTGGGTTCTTATAATAACCCCTTTTGCTTGGTGATGCGATCCTACCTGCCCAACAACCGGGCTATAGTGCGACTTGTAAGACCGCGCCCTTGGCGTCCCCCTTGGCGTTTCTTATATTTCTAGTATTTTAGTACTTTCCGTTTTTGGCATGTTGCCACTTTTGGTCATTTACTATATTTGGTATGTTTGTTTTTAGCAATAACTATTTCAAGTCATTTCTATTTTTGGGCGTGTGTGTCTCTTGTGTCAAGAGCCCAACCCATTAGGTTAGAATAAGGCCCATGGTCGAATGGCTTGGCTATATAAGCCTCACCTCTATGTACTTTCTTGGCACGCTTAGTTCATTGCCTAAATTAAAAGTTGAGAGAGTTCCTCCTTGTTTAGGCCTGAGCGTCACCCTGGTTACTTGTTCTTCCTCAGTTTCCTCACGTGCGATACCAGATCTATCACCGAAACCTCGACAAGAGTTGGCGTGGTGTCTTCAAGGTCTAGATCCGCTCATTTGACGCGAACCGAGGCCTTCGATTCGCATCACATGGGAAGCGTCGAGGTGGCCTTGATTGATCCTAGCCAGCGCCCGATCTTGTGAGCGGCACTATAAAATAGAGCTTCATTCACCTCCTCCCCTACATCATCTTCTTCTTCCCCAACCCACAAACCCTAATTTCAGCGGCGTTGATGGTAAATCGGTGATGGCGACCATGGAAGCAAATGGTTAGCAATCCCAGGCAGAGCTGGTGGAAGCTGCTCCGGCAGAGGAAGTGGATGGGAGCAAATTGATGGTGGTTGCTCAGGTGAAGGAAGGGTTACTCGAGGTGGCAGAAGCAAGGACATTGACGGTGGTTGGAGGAGCGAGTTCAACATCACCAGGGGATGGGGGGATGTGTCCCCTGTCAAGGATCTCCAAGCTTCAAGGAAAGATCATCACAAAAACCCAAGCAAAGTCCTCCTCGGCGCCGACGTTGGTCTCGCTAGAACAAGCAAGTTTTGGTCCGGGAGTTTGAGGGCGATTAAGGCAATTTTGTGTAAGGGATAAGATACTGGAATTACTGGATAAACACACCAAAAGTGAACAGAAGAAACATAGATTTGATTGAGGATAAACACACCTAAATCTCTCTACACTATGTTTTGGTAAACTCACCAAACAAAGATGTCAAACCTAAGGCTCTTGAAGCTTTTGCTCTGGGGAAAATATCAAGAAAATTATTGATATTCAATGTTAAGAAAATGATGTTTGCAAGCCATCTTAAAAACAAAATCAAAACCCTAATTGTCTTTCCAAATTATAGACATGCTTTAAAGAGAGGCTCTTGATGGTCTGGTAGATCCTCAACGCCTTTTGCCTTAAAATTTGGATATGTAAGAGAGAATCCCTTGTGCCACGTCACCACAAAAAATTATAGAAAAGGCACGAGCCAATTTTGAGATAGCCTCGTTTTATTCTCTTGACCCTGCCGGCGTCGGAGACTTCTTGACATCCATTGCCATCACAAGGCAAACGTTCAAACTCTCCGACACTCCTGAGTTCCAATGACATGTAGTGATGTCAAAAGTAGGTAGGAGAATTTTGGCCTCATTTTGGATCTACATGACATGGTGAGCGTCGCAGTCTCTTATCTTGACTGATGGCCGGCGTCGGGTCGATTCGTTGAAGGAGTGCCATCACCGAGCCTTTGAGCAATTGGCTCGGTGCTCCATGGCTGTTAAGGCCTCTTTTGATGACTTCTTGAAGTAGCCTAGCTTGGTTTCTTGTAATAACCCCTTTTGCCTAGTGATGCGATCCTACTTGCCCAATAATCGGGCTATAGTACGACTTGTAAGACCGCGCCCTTGGCGTCCCCCTTGGTGTTTTTTTATATTTCCTATTTTAGCATTTCTAGTATTTTAGTACTTTCCATTTTTGGCATGTTGCCACTTTTGGTCATTTACTATATTTGGTATGTTTGTTTTTAGCAATTACTATTTTAAGTCATTTCTATATTTGGGCATGTATGTCTCTTGTGTCAAGAGCCCAACCCATTAGGTTAGAATAATGCCCATGGTTGAATGGCTTGGCTATATAAGCCTCGCATCTATGTACTTTCTTGGCACACTTAGTTCATTGCCTAAATTAAAAGTTGAGAGAGTTCCTCCTTGTTTAGGCCTGAGCGTCACCCTGGTTACTTGTTCTACCTCGGTTTCCTCACGTGCAAAGCCAGATCTATTACCGAAACCTCGACAAGAGTTGGCGTGGTGTCTTCAAGGTCTAGATCCGCTCATCTGACGTGAACCGAGCCCTTCGATTCGCATCACCTGGGAAGCGTCGAGGTGACCTTGATTGATCCTAGCCAGCGCCCGGGTGCCCGATCTTGTGAGCGGCACTATAAAATAGCGCTTCATTCACCTCCTCCCCTACATTGTCTTCTTCTTCCCCAACCCACAAACCCTAATTTCAGTGGCGGTGATGGTAAATCGGCGATGGCGACCCAGGCGGAGCAGGTGGCGGCTGCTCCGAAAGAGGAAGTGGATGGTGATGCAACCCTACCCTCCATGATGGCCACAAAAGAGGAGCAAGCCATGAGCCTACGCTCAGAAGGGCCAGTGACAAGAGCCAGAGCCAAGGCCATCGCCGACGCCGTCCCATCTCTCATTGTCCGCGTCATCGCTGGCCAAGGCACACCCGAGACTGAGCCTAGACTCCAAGTCCTCGCCACCATCGGCATCGCAGAGACGAGCCCATCGTCATCGGCACCAGATGCGCCCACTGCCGGGCCCAGTCTTCCTTGATGTCGTCGCTGCTCCCAGTGTCCGCGTCCCATGCCTCGCCGCCACCAGCGCCTATCTTTTGCATTTAGAGGTTTATTTGCCTCGTATTAGACATTGTTATTTTGAGACATTCCTACCTTTGGTATTTGCTTGTTTTAGAAAGTTTCCATTTATAGTAGTTTCTATTTTTTGGGTGTGTGCCCATTGCATGTTGTATGGGCTAGCCCACTAGGCTCGACTCGGCCCATCCGAGTCTCGCCTCTAGTATTTAAGTCAAACTTATGTCTTGTTATTATTTACTTTCAATTTAATCAAAGCTTAAGTCGAGTGATAATTCCTCCTTCCTTTGATCGGATGTCAAACCTATCTCTAGCTTCGCATCCCGTTCACCCCGCCGACGCTACGGCATCGCTTGGAACCCTTCAAGTAAGTCTTCTTTCGCATCTCCCTTCACTCCGCCGCCGACACTACGGCAAGGCTTGACCTTCAAGCCATCTATCCAAACCATCAAAACATTACCATCCATCCATCGCTTCCATCGCCACCGCTATCGCACCCGCTATCGCACCCACTCAATCGCTATCGCTATCGCCATCGCCATCGAACCCACCATCGAACCCACTCCATCGCTCGCCATCGTCTTCGCCATCACCATCATTGTTGTTGTCTTGACACTCGTCTTGACATTCGCCACCGCCACCGCCGCCATTGTCGAGAGACCCAGACACTCACCACCGGGTTCGCTACCGGCCACCACTGTGTCCGATAACCTCAAAAGTTACTATTCACTTCACCACCACTTTGTCAAGCTTTCGTGCAATTCATCAAGGGATTCCCCACGGTTTCCACGACAGCTTTGACAAAGAAGACTTGTGACTTCTCGCCCAAGACTAGATCCAACGTGCCACCTTTGCAAGTGACCTTCATTGGAGACAAGAATACATCAACTGGCATCAGAGCCCAGCCGTCTTGTAAGTCACGAAATCAAGTCTTCATCTTGTTCACAAAATTTTCTTGTCCATCATCCTTTGCTTCCGCCTAATCAAGAGAAAAACAAAAATATTCCATATTTGCTTGTCCTTCGGTTTTCACAAGGTAATCCCTTGGCCGATTTTTTTTCTTGCCCCATAAGTTTTGGTGTGTTTGGTAACTTCGGATATCTTGCATGCTAGAGTAGTTGTTTCCTTATTTATTGCGTGAATTTTGTTTCCATATCTTGCTTGATTTGCTTTTTAGTTGGTTAGTCGAAATTTCCTTCTATAAGATAACAAATCATATCTTATTTTCTCTCTCCTATCTCTAAGATCTCACGTGATCTTTTCTTGTTACTTAGGCCGTTATTTTTGTTTTATTTTCCTTATCCGATATCTTAAAGTCAAAAGATAAGATATTTGGATATTATAAAAAAAAAAGCCAATCAGTTATTCAAAAAAAAAAGTTATACAAGGCAACACGTTAGGGAAAGCCAAAATAAGGCAACCCTAACCCAATCGCATCGGCCTATGCTCATCTTCTCAATCTCTCCGCCGTATAAGTTCATCTCCTAGAAGGTAAGTCTTGCTAGTTTGGTTTACTTGTTTACGTTTGGTTTAGGGTTTCAATTGTTCTTGTTTGTTTGATTGACGGCTTGCTTCTCACTCCACACTTGTGACTAGCCTTCGTCGCCCTCACGGTAAGCCAAACAAGCCCTCCCCTTACGTGAACATTGTTGACTTGACTAGTGATTTCTTGATAGTTGTTGTTCATGTCTTTTGTTCATTTTTACTCCTATGTCTGGTCCTATTGTTATAGGTAGCATGACGGCCATCACATCGAGTGGATACAACACTGGCGCCGACAACGTAGACCCACAAGTTCCCCTTATGGATCCCCCACAAGATCAACCACCACAAGACCCTATCTTGGAGTTGTCCGAAGAGCAAAGAGAGATCCAAGCCCTTCGACAACAAGTGGTTCACTTGCAAGCCCAGCAAAGAGCGACACCACTTGTGCCCACACCGACACCCGTCATCCCCATGGACGCGCCGGACGCGCCACGCTCAACCGACGCTTGGTTTACTTGTTTACGTTTGGTTTAGGGTTTCAATTGTTCTTGTTTGTTTGATTGACGGCTTGCTTCTCACTCCACACTTGTGACTAGCCTTCGTCGCCCTCACGGCAAGCCAAACAAGCCCTCCCCTTACGTGAACATTGTTGACTTGACTAGTGATTTCTTGATAGTTGTTGTTCATGTCTTTTGTTCATTTTTACTCCTATGTCTAGTCCTATTGTTATAGGTAGCATGAAGGCCATCACATCGAGTGGATACAACACTGGCGCCGACAACGTAGACCCACAAGTTCCCCTTATGGATCCCCCACAAGATCAACCACCACAAGACCCTATCTTGGAGTTGTCCGAAGAGCAAAGAGAGATCCAAGCCCTTCGACAACAAGTGGTTCACTTGCAAGCCCAGCAAAGAGCGGCACCACTTGTGCCCACACCGACACCCGTCATCCCCATGGACGCGCCGGACGCGCCACGCGCAACCGACGCTGGCCCTAGTAATGCACGCATGGACAAAGGGAAGGGGTTGATGCCTTCGACTTCCAAACTTCAACCACGCCTCAACCGGATCCAAAGTGTCATTGAGAGTCGCCAAGGCTATGTGTCACACCAAGATCGCTACGTGCCCAGAGCCACACCCGTTGGCTACGACACCGGCTCCGACCGCGCCGACGACTCCCAAGGTGATTATTCTGAACCCTATGATTTTGATGCTAGGTATGCCTCTAGACGCACCCAGCGCCGTGTGCCAGGCTCAACGCCATGCAATAGACGAGGCCGTCGAGACGACCTTGACACTGACGCACCGAGGAGACCCAATCGACCACAGCGACGCAACGACGCGCCTAGGAGGACACCCACTACCCAGCCCAAACCGTATGACGTTCGAGAGCATCTTGGCCATCAAAGTACGAGGACGCCTCGCTATGGCTCCTCGATGCCCACCATCCAAGACGACTTTGACGAGTTCGACGATGAGGAGATCGAAGACTCAGGTGAGGTCAATCATAATTTTTTCCATCTACCTCTTGGAGATCCAATTGAATTGCAGGATCGCCCATTGGATTGGATTCCACCGCCGCGCCTACAAGCCCAAGGCGCCGATGCTCGTGACACTCGCGGCCAACGCCGAGATGAGTTGCCACATGACTTCCGTCGCCGAGCCGACTACGATGCCCAGCCGCGACAATGACGCCGCGACGATGCCTATGCGCCTAGGGACGAGTTAGCCCACGACGATGCCCACCAAGGCCGCGAAAGGCGACAGCTTGGACGCGTTCCACCCCCTGGCTTGCACGCCTACCAAAACCCACTCTTTGCAGCCGTGCCCAACAATGCGCCCAGTCCAGCGCCCCCGCCTTGCTACCAATGACATGAAATCAAGGTAAAGATCGAACATTTCTTTGGTGAATACAACCCTTTTGTTTTTCTTGAATGGGTACAGGCCACCGAGTACACCTTGAGATATTGCCGCGTGCCACCTAAGGACCATGTTGATGCCGCCACCTTGCACTTCCGAGGCGCCGCCCGTGTGTGGTGGCATCGCTTTGTTGACGACTGCGTCCGACGCCGTCTCCCTCTCGTCACCGAGTGGCATCAATTGGTGTACGTGATGACGAAGAAGTATGTGCCTCCCGATTATAGGAATCAAATGCGTATGGAGATAGCCATGGCTTGCCAAGGCACCAAGACTCCCCTCGAGTTCTTCTCTACCTTAGAGGACATGTACTACAAGGCCAACATTAGTGTCGCCCCTTCGACGCTTAGGACCAAGTTCTTGAGTGGATTGAATGCCCCCATCCGAGACCAACTTGAGATCTTGCCCATCAAGGATCTCAACACTTTGACCCACACGACGATGCAAATCCACAACCAACTCAATCGCCGCAAGAGCTACACTTGGCAATCTGGCCAAACAAGGTATGCTTCTAACCCTAGTCAATCTAGTTCTACTAATGTGCGTTCCACTGCCTCAGCCCCAGCCGCATCTAGCCAAGGCCGCCAGTCGAAGCCCACGACGCAGCCCACTGCAGGCCGCACGACTGCGCCCAGAACATCGACACCGGGCACGAATCGAGTGCGAGACCTTGAGTGTTACAAGTGTGGAGGCAAGGGCCATTACAAGAAAGATTTCCCAAATGCCAAGAAAGTGCTCTTCTCCTCCACCGCCGCCGACTATGAGTCTTACAAGGAGGACGAGCCTGCTCTCGAGCCCATTGAGGAAGGCATCAAGGACACTGAGGACGCCTACGACTGTGAGCATGCTTCACTGCATGTGGGCACACCTCTGAGCTTAGTGACATGGCGAATCCTCACGGTCAAGGACGCTAGCCTAGTCGACCAACGCGAGAACTTGTTTCACACAAGGTGCCTCGTCAAAACCGCTTCTTTGAGTGTCATTATTGATGGAGGAAGTTGTTGCAACATTGTCAATGAAAAGGTGGTCAAACACTTCGACTTGCCCACCTCACCTCACCCACAACCGTATGACCTCTAATGGATTTCTTCTAGTCCAGGTAATACAGTATCTCGCCAGTGCCTTATTTCCTTTTCTATTGGTCCATACTGTGATTCTATACTATATGATGTCATTGCAATGGATTCCACACATCTTTTGCTTGGACGCTTATGGCAATTCGACAGGCGTGTGCTCCATGATGGCTATTTGAACACATATGTGTTCACTTACCACGGGAAGCGCGTCACTTTGCATCCAATGTCTCCCCATGAGATCTTGCAGGACCAGGTTGAGAGAGACCGCCAGAAGGCCATCGAGGCCGCTGCTATAAGGCCAGAAGAGACGCCAGCGGCAGTCCAGAAGCAAAACTCCTCCAATTCTGGCAATTTTTCGTCTCCACCAGGCCCTGCATCAAATAAGTCGAACGACATAGGCGAGCCACCCAGTGCCTCCCTAGATCGTGATGGCGCCGCTACCACTGCCGCTAGGAAGGGCAAGACAAGGCCCACCGAGACATGGCCAGGTACTTCCCATTCTGGGTCGAGCACTGGTGTCCACACACCCAGTGCCTCACAATAATTGCCAAGCGCCTCGCCGTCTTCACAGTTGGCCATTCGAACGCCACAGACGCCTCCGTTACAAGGCCGCTGTGAGCACCAACTGCTTCTAGCACGGCCGAGTGAGCTCACTGCCGCTTTGACGGGCAATGCTCCATGTTTTCTTTTGGTGCCCACTCCTTGCATTCTAGAGACGCCGAGTGCCGAGCCATTGCCGCCTACTATCGCCGCTTTGCTCGCCGCCTTCGACGATGTTTTTCCAGAGGAGCTACCATAGGGCTTACCACCTTTGAGAGGCATTGAGCACCAAATTGACTTGGTTCCTAGTGCCTCGCTGCCCAATTGCGCTGCTTACCGCGCCGACCCCGAGGAGACCTAGGAGTTGCAGCGCCAGGTGCAAGAGCTCTTGGATCGCGGCTACGTGAGGGAATCTCTAAGCCCTTGCACTGTGCCTTCGATCCTTGTACCAAAGAAGGCTAGATCTTGGAGAATGTGTGTTGATTGCCGTGCAATGAACCAGATCACTGTGAAGTATAGGCACCCAATACCGCGCCTATCCGACATGCTTGATGAGCTCCACGGCGCGACTCTCTTTTCCAGATTGATTTGAAGAGTAGGTATCACCAAATTTGGATGAAAGAAGGTGATGAGTGGAAGACCGCCTTCAAGACCAAGTATGGGCTCTACGAGTGGCTCGTCATGCCTTTTGGGCTCACCAATGCCCCTAGCACATTCATGCGCTTGATGAACCATGTCTTGAGAGCTTTTCTAGGCAAGTTTGTTGTCGTGTACTTTGATGACATTCTTATTTATTCTCGTAGCCTTGATGACCATGTCGAGCACCTTAGGCTTGTGTTAGAGTGCTTGCGACATGAGAGCTTGTATGCCATCCTTGGCAAGTGTCGCTTTTGTTCGGACACTACTAATTTCCTAGGCTACGTGGTGACCAAGGATGGCTTGCGCGTCGACGAAGACAAGGTCAAGACCATAAGAGAATGGCCGACGCTGATGACGCCCACCATGGTGAGGAGCTTCCTTGGCCTCGCCGGTTTCTATAGGCACTTTGTTAGAGATTTTAGCTCCATTGCCGCACCTTTGCATGAGCTTACCAGGAAGGGAGCCACAGTCACTTGGCTTGAGGCCCATGAGAAAGCCTTCTCGGCTTTGAAGGATGTCTTGTGCCACACGCCTCTACTCCAACACTCTGACTTCGCCAAGCACTTTGAGGTGGAGTGTGATGCTTCCGACATCGGCATTGGAGGTGTCTTGCACCAAGAGAGGAGGCCCATAGCCTTTTTCAGTGAAAAGCTCACCGGGGCCACCCTCAATTACCCTACCTATGACCAGGAGTTGTATGCCCTAGTTCGTGTGCTAAAGACTTGGCAACATTATCTTTGTCCACGAGAATTTGTCATCCACAGCGACCACGCCGCTTTGAGCTATTTGAAGAGCCAAGCCCACCTCAACCGATGCCATGCTCGTTGGGTGGAGTTCCTTGAGACATTCCCTTATGTCGTGGTCCACAAGAAGGGGAAAGAGAACGTAGTGGCCGACGCACTCTCTCGCAGGTACGTTTTCTTGACCCATGTTCAAACAAAGGTTCTTGGTTTTGCTTTGATAAAGGAATTGTATGCACTTGACCCTTTCTTTAAGCCTATATTAGAGCATTGCCTTAGGAGCCGTGAGTTTGAGTCCTATTTTCTCTCTGAGGGTTACTTGTACAAGGCTGGTCGCCTATGCATCCCTAGGTCCTCTATTAGGCTACTTCTTATCCAGGAAGCACACGACGGCCGATGCCATTTTGGAATTGGCAAGAACTTGGCCGCGCTTAGGGAGCACTTTTTCTGGCCACGTATGACCCACCAGGTGACCCGCTACTGTAGGAGTTGTGTGAAATGTCAAAGGGCCAAAGCCAAGTCTAGCCCACACGGCCTCTACACGCTATGGACTATACCCATCGGCCCTTGGGAAGACCTTTCCATGGATTTCATCACGGGTTTGCCCCTCTCTTGTCGAGGTAAAGACTCTATCTTTGTCATTGTGGATAGGTTTTCTAAGATGGCCCATTTTGTAGCTTGTAAGACAACCCATAGTGCTAGTGAGATAGCCGATTTATTCTTTGAGCATGTGATGCGTCTTCATGGAGTCCCACGTACCATTGTTAGTGATAGGGATTCTAAGTTTGTTGGTTATTTTTGGAGAACACTTTGGGGAAAGCTAGGCACTAAACTTCTCTTCTCCACTAGCTACCACCCCTAGACCGATGGCCAAACTGAGGTTACGAATAGAACCCTAGGAGCCCTCCTTCGCACCATGGTCAAGGCCAACCCTAGACGTTGTGATGTGATTCCACCTCCCATGACGGCCACAGACGAGGAAGAAGCCATGAGCCTTCGCTCAGAGGGCCCAGTGACAAGGTCCAGGTCCAAAGCCATCGCCGACGCCGTCGCCTCCCTAGTCGCTCGCGTCATCGCTGGCCAAGGTAGCCCAGACACCGAACCCAGACTCGTCGTCCTCGCCACCATCGGCATCGGAGAACCAAGCCCATCGCAGCCGGCACCGGGTGCACCCACCGCCGAGCCAGTCGACCAATCGTCGCCGTCACTCACAGTGTCTGCGTCCATGCCCTCGCCACTACCGGGTTTTGACACATAGAGGTTTAATTATTTGCCATTGTTTTGGCATTGTTTTGAGACATTACTATTAGTATTATGCTTGTTTTAGATACTTTCTATTTATAGTTATTTCTATGTTTAGGGTGTGTGCCTTTGCATGCTTGCATGGGCTAGCCCACTAGGCTCGACTCGGCCCATCCGAGTTCTCGCCTTTAGTATTTAAGTTCAAACATTGTTATTGTTTTGTTTACGTTCAATTTTAATCAAGGATTTAGTAGAGTGTTTATCCTCCTACCCTTGATCGGACATCACCCTCTATCTTCGCATCCCCTTCACCCGCCGCCGACGCTACAGCACCGCCTGAGCCTCTCAAGCCAAGTCTTCCTTCGCATCTCCCTTCACTCCGCTGCCGACGCTACGGCCAAAGACTTGATCTTCAAGTCATCTATCCCACAACCATCTCACCATCACTTCCACAAACCATCCAAACAATCGCTTCCTCCATCGCTAACCAATCGCCTCATCAATCACTTCCATCGCACCCACAATCGAAACCAAACCCTTCGATGTCGCCGTCGCTAGCACCGCTGTGACACTCACCTTCGCCATCGCTATCGCCGTCGCCAATGAGCCCAGACACTCACCCAGTCGATCGCTCGCCACCGCCATCGCCTTCGCCATCGACTTCGCCAATGTCGTCGTCTTCGCCAACGTGACACTTGTCGTCGCCGCCGTCGACACCACCCAGACAACCTCACCCGGGTTCGCTAGCGGCCACCACCGTGTCCGATAACCTCTAAAAGAACTGTTCACTTTGCCACTAATCTTGTCAACCTTTCGTGCAAGACAACAAGGGTTTGCACCCAAGGATTCCATGGCAGGTTTGACAAGGACAAGAGTGACTTCTCGCCCAAGACTAGATCCAAGGTGTCACCTTTGACAAGTGTGCTCGTCATCGGAGACAAGAACACATCAACTGGCATCAGAGCCTAACAGTCTTGTAAGTCACGAACTCAAGTTTGCATTTTGTTCACAATTTTTTTTTCGTCCCCACCATCTTTGCTTTCGCATCGTCATCATTCACAAGAAAAACCAAAAGTTTCCATATATAACTTGTCCATTCGGTTTCTACAAGGTAATTCCTTGGCCGAATTTTTTTTCCTTGCTCCCTAAGTTTTGGTGTGTTGGGTAACTTTGATATCTTGCATGCTAGAATAATTTGTTTCATTGTTTCTTGCGTTGATAGAGTTTTCCATATTTGCTTGCTTTGCTTTTTAGGTTGTTAGCCGAATTTCCATATATAAGATATCATCAAATCTTATCTTCTCTCTCCTATCTCTATGACCATGCTTGTGATATTCTTGTTACTTAGACCGTTTTTATTTTCTTTCCTTTTGCATAATCCAAAAGATCAAAAGATAAGATCTCAGATATTATATGAAAAAAAAGATAATCCAATCGGATATTCAAAAAAGAAAAAGTTTCCAAGTTAGGGAAAGCCAAAATAAGGCAACCCTAACCCACTCGCTCCGGTATAGGCTCATCTCTCTCTCTCTCCGCCGTCTAGGTCTAGCTTCCTAGAAGGTATTGTCTTGCTAATTTGGTTGCTTTGTTTACGTTTGATCTACGGTTTCACTTTGTTCTTGTGTGTTTGATTGACGACTTGCTTGATACACCATTTCTTGTGACAAGCCTAGCCGCCCTCATGGCAAGCCAATACAAGCCCTTTCCTACATGAACTTTGTGACTTGATTAGTGATTTCTTGGTTGTTGTTCTTTGTGTCCTTTGGTTAGTTTTTACTTCCATGTCGGGTGCTATTGTTATACGTAGCATGAAGATCGGAAATAGTGAAGACAACCCAGGCGACGACAACACCAATCCACAACCCCAGCCGTTGGGTCTACAACAAGACCACAACAAGACCAACCCCCACAAGATCTTCAACAACAAGATCCTATCTTGGAGTTGTCCGAGGAGCAACAATTGATACAAGCCCTCCGACAAGAAGTTGCAACCTTGAAAGCCCAACAACGGGTGGCACCTATCGTGCCAACGCCTACCCCAGTGATTGCTATGGACGCGTTGATTGTGCCCAGAGCCACCAACGCATGTCCAAGCAAGACTCGCATGGACAAAGGCAAGGGAGTCATGCCATCGACTTCCAACCTCCAACCACAACTCAATCGGATGCAAAGTGCGATCGAGAGCCGACAAGGTTACGTGTCTCACCAAGACCGTTACGTGCCCAGAGCCACACCGGCAGGCTACGACACTGGCTCCGTCCACGACGCTGACACTCAAGGTGAGTTTTTTGAACCTTACGACTTTGATGACAGGTATGCATCTCGACGCACCCAGCGCCGCGTTCCAGGTTCAATGCCAGGCGAAGGCCGAATCCGCAAAGCCAGGTTAGCCGCTGCAATGCCAAGGCGACCTAGTCGCTGTCCCAGTGGTCACACGCGACGCGATGATACCGCTTTGAGGACACCACCTACCCAGCCCAGAAGTTACGATGTCCGAGACCATCTTCGACATCAAAGCGCTCGGACGCCACACTATGGGTCCGATGGCTATGCGTCCATGACACCCACAGTCCAAGACGACTTCGACGAGTTTGACGACGAAGAAATCGAGGACTCAGGTATGGTCAACCCCCGGTGGGCACCGATCGAGCGCGCGACCTCGAGTGTTACAAATGTGGTGGAAGGGGCCACTATAAGAAAGATTGCCCAAATGCTCGAAAGGTGTTATTCTCCACGGCCGCCGCTGGCTATGAGTCTGTCGACGACGAGGAGCCCACCCTCGAGCCTATCGATGAAGGCATCGAAGAAGAGGAAGATGCCTACGACTGCGAACCCGCTTCTCTGCACGCGGGCATGCCTTTGAGCTTAGTGACACGGCGTCTACTCACCGTCAAGGAAGCGAGCTTGAGCGACCAACGAGAAAACTTGTTCCACACAAGGGCACTCATCCAGACGGCTTCCTTGAGCGTTATTGTTGATGGAGGATCATGTGCTAATATTGTGAATGAGAAGGTCGTGACACACTTCAAGTTGCCCACGACGCCTCATCCCCAACCCTATGCCCTTCAATGGATTTCTTCTAGTCCAGGTAACACTATGTCACGCCAATGCTTAATTTCTTTTTCAATAGGCCAATACTGTGATTCTATACTTTGTGATGTCGTTGCAATGGACGCCACCCATATTTTGCTTGGTCGCCCATGGCAATTCGACAGGCGCGTGCTCCATGATGGCTATTTGAACACTTATGTGTTCAATTACCACGGGAAGCATGTCACCTTGCATTCAATGTCTCCCCATGAGATCTTGCAGGACCATGTTGAGCGTGATCGCCAGAAGGCCATTAAGGCCGCCGCTACAAGGCCAAAAGAGTCCCCAAAGGCACTCCAGAGGCAAAACGCCTCCAATTCTGGAAAAATTTCATCTCTACCAGGCATTGCCTAGAAGAAGCCGAACGCCACAGGTGGGATACCAAGTTCCCATCTGGATCATCCTGGCGCCGCTGCTACTGCCGCTAGCAAGGCCAAGAGAGGCACACCAGAGACTTGGCCAGGTTCTCCCCATTCTGGCTCGAGCACTGACCCACATACTCCCAGTGCCTCACATAAATTGGCGAGTGCTTCGCCATCGACGCAGTTGGCCATTCCGTTGCCGCAGACGCCACCGTTGCAAGGCAAATGCGAGCGCAGATTGCTTTTGGCTAGGCCCTGTGAGCTCACTGCTGTGTTGTCTGGCAAAGCTCCCTATTTTCTACTTGTGCCAACTCCATGCATCCCAGAGTCTTCGAGCACTGCGTCCGTGCCGCCTGCCATCGCTGTATTACTTGCCGCATTTGACGACGTCTTCCCCGACGAGTTGCCACAAGGTCTACCTCCCTTGAGGGGCATTGAGCACCAAATTGACCTGGTGCCTAGTGCCTCCTTGCCCAATCGCGCTGCTTACAGAGATGGCCCAGAAGAGACCCAAGAGCTGCAGCGCCAGGTGAAAGAGTTATTGGATTGAGGATACGTGAGGGAATCTCATTCCCCTTGCGATGTGCCTGTGATCCTTGTGCCCAAGAAAGATGGCACATGGAGAATGTGTGTTCATTGCCGTGCCATAAACCAGATTACGTTGAAGTATCGGCACCCGATCCCATGCCTGGACGACATGCTTGATGAGCTCCATGGCATCACATATTTCTCCAAGATTGATTTGAAGAGTGGTTATCACCAAATCCGGATGAAAGAAGGTGATGAGTGGAAGACCGCCTTCAAGACCAAGTATAGGCTCTATGAGTGGCTTGTCATGCCATTTGGGCTCACCAACGCGCCCATCACCTTCATGCGCTTGATGAACCACGTCTTGAGAGCTTTCCTTGGCAAGTTTATTGTCGTTTATTTCGATGACATACTTGTGTACTCACGCAGCCTTGAGGAGCACGTCGATCACCTACGCCTTGTGCTTGATTGCCTTCGACGTGAGCGCTTGTTCGCCAACCTTGGCAAGTGTAGATTTTGCTCCAAGTCTACAAACTTTCTTGGCTATGTTATGAGTAGTGATGGCTTGCGCATCGATGAAGAGAAGATCACGGCCATCAAAGACTGGCCTACACCGACGATGCCAACCCAGGTGAGAAGCTTCCTTAGCCTCGCAGGCTTTTATAGGCATTTTGTGCGAGACTTCTCATCCATTGCCACGCCTTTGCACGAGCTTACGAAGAAGGGAACCACAATCTTGTGGCTTGAGGCCCACGAGAAGGCCTTCACGGTTTGAAGCGGGCCTTGTGCCAGGCGTCTTTGCTCCAGCTCTCCGACTTCGCCAAGCACTTTGAAGTGGAGTGTGATGCCTCAGACATAGGAATTGGTGGTATGCTACACCAAGACAAGAGGCCCATTGCATATTTCAGTGAAAAGCTCACAGGGGCCACTCTCAATTACCCCACCTATGACAAAGAATTGTATGCCCTAATATGTGTGCTAAAGACTTGGCAACATTACCTTTGGCCACGTGAATTTGTCATCCACAGCGACCATGCAGCCTTGAGCTATTTGAAGAGCCAAGCCCACCTCAACCGACGCCATGCTCGTTGGGTGGAGTTCCTTGAGACATTTCCCTATGTCGTGGTCCACAAGAAGGGAAAAGAGAACGTTGTGGCAGACGCTCTCTCTCGCAGGTACGTTCTCTTGACTCATGTGCAAACTAAGATTCTAGGCTTTGCTTTGATTAAGGAATTATATTCTATTGATCCTTTCTTTGCACCTATATTCGAGCATTGCCTTAGACTACGTGAGTTTGAATCTTATTTTCTTTCTGAGGGTTATTTGTACAAGGCTGGCCACCTATGCATCCCTAGGTCCTCCATTAGGCTCCTTTTGATTCAGGAAGCACACGACACTCGTGGACATTTTGGGATTAGTAAGACCTTGGCTGCCCTAAGAGAACACTTTTTTCTGGCCTCGTATGACCCACCAAGTGACTCAATTTTGTAAAAGTTGTGTGACATGCCAAAGGCCCAAAGCCAGATCTAGCCCACACGGCCTCTACACGCCCTTACCCATTCCTAGTGCCCCCTGGGAAGACCTTTCTATGGATTTCATCACGGGTTTGTCCCTCTCTAGACAAGGTAAAGACTATATTTTTGTGGTTGTAGATAGGTTTTCTAAGATGGCATATTTTATAGCTTGTAAGACCACCCATAGTGCTAGTGAGATAGCCGATTTATTCTTTGAGCATGTGGTGCGTCTTCATAGAGTCCCTCGTACCATTATTAGTGATAGGGATTCTAAGTTTGTTGGTCATTTTTGGAGAACACTTTGGGGTAAGCTAGGCACTAAGCTTCTATTTTCCACTAGCTACCACCCACAGACCGAGGGCCAAATGGAGGTCACGAATAGAACCCTAGGAGCCCTCCTTTGCACGATGCTTAAATCCAACCCTAGGCGTTGGGAGGACTTACTATCACTTGTCGAGTTTTGTTATAATAGATGCAGGCACACGGCGACCAAGTTGACACCGTTCGAGGTGGTGTATGGAATGAACCCATTGACGCCCTTGGATTTGTCGCTGCGCCCACTCCGAGACCCAGTGCACGTCTCTGTCGCCAATCGCGTCGAGCATGTGCAAGAGCTCCATCGCAGGACCAGGGAATAATTGGAGAGAAGGGCTATGCAGTATGCCTCGCAGAAGAACACTGGCCGTCGCTGCGTCATTTTCGCACTCGGAGACCTTGTCTGGGTGCATTTGTGAAAAGAGAAGTTCCCCTCACGGCGCAAGCACAAATTGGCACCATGTGGAGATGGTCCATTCCGCGTGATCAAGGCCATATGGGACAATGCCTATCAACTCGAGCTCCCCCTAGATTTTGGAGTCCATTAGTCCTTCAACGTAGTGGACTTGACACCATATATTGAGCCTGAGTTCGGTGATGGTGAAGCGGGGACGCTTCACAGCCAAGTGGGGGAGGGTGATGTGATCCCACCTCCCATGACGGCCACAGACGAGAAAGAAGCCATGAGCCTTCGCTCAGAGGGCCGAGTGACAAGGTCCAGGTCCAAAGCCATCGCCGACGCCGTCGCCTCCCTAGTCGCTCGCGTCATCGCTGGCCAAGGTAGCCCAGACACCGAACCCAGACTCGTCGTCCTCGCCACCATCGGCATCGGAGAACCAAGCCCATCGCAGCCGACACCGGGTGCACCCACCGCCGAGCCAGTCGACCAATCGTCGCCGTCGCTCGCAGTGTCTACGTCCATGCCCTCGTCGCTACCGGGTTTTGACACTTAGAGGTTTATTTGCCATTGTTTTGAGAAATTACTATTTTTAGTATTATGCTTGTTTTAGATACTTTCTATTTATAGTTATTTCTATGTTTAGAGTGTGTGCCTTTGCATGCTTGCATGGGCTAGCCCACTAGGCTCGACTCGGCCCATCCGAGTTCCCGCCTTTAGTATGTAAGTTCAAACATTGTTATTGTTTTATTTACGTTCAATTTTAATCAAGGCTTTAGTAGAGTGTTTATCCTCCTACCCTTGATCGGACGTCACCCTCTATCTTCGCATCCCCTTCACCCGCCGCCGACGCTACGGCACCGCTTGAGCCTCTCAAGCCAAGTCTTCCTTCACATCTCCCTTCACTCCGCTATGGACGCTATGGCCAAAGACTTGATCTTCAAGTCATCTATCCCTAAACCATCTCACCATCACTTCTACAAACCATCCAAACAATCGCTTCCGCCATTGCTAACCAATCGCTTCATCAATCGCTTCCATCGCACCCACAATCGAACCCAAACCCTTCATTGTCGCCGTCGCTAGCACCGCTGTGACACTCACCGTCGCCAACGAGCCCAAACACTCACCCAGTCGATCGCTCGCCACCGCCATCGCATTCGTCATCGACTTCACCATCGTCGTCGTCTTCGCCAACGTGACACTCATCGTGACACTTGTCGTCGTCGCTGCCGACGCCACCCAGACAACCTCCACTGGGTTCGCTATCGGCCACCACCGTGTCCGATAACCTCTAAAAGCACTGTTCACTTCGCAACTAATCTTGTCAACCTTTCGTGCAAGACAACAAGGGTTTGCACCCAAGGATTCCACGGCAGGTTTGACAAGGACAAGAGTGACTTCTCGCCCAAGACTAGATCCAAGGTGTCACCTTTGACAAGTGTGCTCGTCATCGGAGGCAAGAACACATCACGTTGGGAGGACTTACTATCTCTTGTGGAGTTTTCTTATAATCGATGCAGGCACACGGCGACCAAGCTTACACCTTTCGAGGTCATCTATGGAAGGAATCCCTTGACGCCGCTGGATTTGTCAACGCGCCCACTGTGAGACCTAGTGCACATCACTGCCGCCAACCGCGCCGAGCACGTGCAAGAGCTTCATAGGCGAACACACGAGCAATTGGAAAGACGAGCCTTACAATACGCCTCGCAACACAACCATGGCCGTCGCCGCGTCATATTCACAACCGGAGACCTTGTCTGGGTGCATTTGCGAAAAGAAAGATTTCCCACGTGGTGCAAGCACAAGCTGGCCCCTTGCGGAGATGGCCCATTCCGCGTGATCAAGGCCATTGGTGACAATTCCTATTTGTGATACCCCGTAATTCTATAAGGTTATTTTGGGAATTTTGAGAATTTTCCCGAGTACCCGTTATGTACGTCGGATTTAATTCAGAGAGTTTAGGACATTCTGTAATGTCCTCTATATATGTAATATTTTTCTCAGTGAAATAATATACAGACGACGTGCTTTGGATTTTAATACTCGTTCGCGTACGATAATTTTTATCTGGAGTAATATCGTTTTCGTCTAAGAGCTGAGGAGGCGGCAAAGCCAAGGGCGGCACCCGCCGTACAGTGGCGGCGCCCGCCGTTGCAAGGCTCGAGGAGCAGGCTGGGTCTTCTCCTAGCTGGGGACGCCTGGCCTATGGCGGCGCCCGCCGCATTTATGACAGCGCCCGCCGTCGTTGTCCGGAGGTCTTTGCCCGATGGTCGCCGGCGAGCCTCTGGCAGCGCCGAAGTAGGCCTGTGGCGTCTCGTCCTAGGGCCATCATGATGTCTCCTTTGCTTGGCTATTTAAGGAGAGGCTTGGAGGTCGGATTGGAGCTCATTCCATAGCCCAAACTCTCCCGAAATTGTGCCTCGCCGGAGTTCTTGCCTCACCGGATTCTGGAGCTTTCGCCAGTGTCGTTTGGTGGTGTTCCAGTGTGCCTTTTGTGAAGCTTTTGGTAGCCCTTGGTGGTTAGAAACCAAAGCAAGTCAAAGGAGGCCGAGTCGCTCGTGTTTTGGGTGAGTTTTCTCGCCGTTTCTGTCGTCGGAGTTCTTCACGGCGACCGCCGTGTTCTTCACGGCGCCCGCCGTGATGAACTGCGGCGACCGCCGCCAAGAACGGCGACCTCCGCCAGAGCCCAGAATGCCTCTTTGGCTTTTGGCTTTGGTGGTCGTCGTCAAGGCGTTGTTTCTTTCGATTTCTTTCGTCGTTTTTAGATTCGTACTGTGTTTATGTCGGATCTAACTTAGGGTTTCTCTTGTGGGTCGACTCGGAGGTTGTTGTGCTGTCGGAGCTATACCCGTGTCGAACTATTGTTTTGTTTGGGAACTAATTTCATAAATAAACGTGATTAAAGTAATGTTATGATAGGTTGTATATCTGTTAGAACAACGCTATTATATGTGATAATTACTGTGATGGTATTGTTGTGAATTTAATCTTAATGCTAGAATAACATGTTGGTTAATAGGAAAACTAATCCAAGTAAGGATTAGTCGTTTTTATTATCTTTATGTTTAAGTTGATTGCCTGGATGGCTTTAATGTGAATAATTGTTGTGTTAGACTGTTTAGTTAACACGAGTGTTCGTAGGAACGCTAATCCAAGTAAGGATTAGTCGTTTCTTTATAACTTAATGTTCGTAGGAACGCTAATCCAAGTAAGGATTTGTCGTTTCTTTAAATCGTAATACTCCTCGGGTTAATTTCCGGATAATAATTTAAGGGTCATGACCTATGCTTTTTATCCACCGTTAAGGATCTGAAGTGTTTAAAGCGCCTTGCAAGCGCCATTGGATGAGCATAATTGCAGTCCTGTGTATTAAGCACTTAGCTAGTGCAATTGGGGTGGACGTACTGTCACCCTGTAAATTAAAGTGTAAGCACTGTGGCAGTGTAATCTGGGTGAACGTAAGATCAACCTGTGTAATAATAACTCCGTTGTTACTCGGAATAATGTTAAGCCTCGTGTATGCGTGTGCGTATGCGTGTGTGTGTTTGTGTGTTATGTTAATTTGGGTTGACATGATTGTCACCCTGAGATTTAAGCTTTGTGCAGCTCTTAATAACATTAACGTGTTTCAGTAAAGTGTGTTTAGTAATTAAATAAGATATGTGCCCGAGTGCACATGATTAATAAACCTTCGACGAGTAGTGCAGCAAGGAAAACGCGTCTCGACTTTGATCATAGTACGTTCTCTTTTCAATCTGGATTCGCTGTATGCGATGAGGTTGGTTGTGAACTGAAGCATCTCAGTCAATTTTTAAATCATTTGTGTGTGTAACTTTAATGTTCCCTAGCAGTTGTCATAATTTCCTATAAGGCTCATTTCAGTTGGAGTCTTCTCTTCAGTGCATATCTAATTATTAAATCATTCCGTGAAAGTGCCTGGTTATATATCGTTCCTTCGGTTTTTATTCAAGGGACAATGATAGTAAACGGTCACGATCACTCGAACCACTCTGCTTTGTACCCTTGCTAGTCTATTCAGTAGACTAACCCATGAACTTTGTTCTCTGCATGTGGGCTGGTGTCATCCGTTCGATTCGGCACATCAGGAGTTGATTCCCGGAGTTTAAGTAACCTATTGAAGGATAAGAAGCTTGCAGACGAACATTTAAAGTCAGTATTTAAGTTGTTAAGTGTTTTAAGTTTGTTAAGTGTTACCTTGATGTATCTTCATAATTTAAGCCATGTTATAAGTTAGCTATTTAAAGTCTTCCGTTGTTTAATCTTTCAATTAATATGTAATTGTGTATGTATTTAAGCATTCTGTTCTGGAAAAGCCTGGGGTGACTTTGGATGGTAAAGTCTGAGGTCACTGGCATGTAATATCTCCGGTGTAAATTGGGGGTGTTACAGATTTGGTATCAGAGCGAGGTTTTAAAATTCTTGGCCTATTGTTGGGTTTGAGAATTTTCGAAATTTTGAAAACTATTATCAAACCTATTTGATATTGAAGAGAAAATTTGAGAATTTCAAAATTTTAAGTAATGTGGTGATTTAATTTAAATGATTTCGCATTGTGAATTTCGAAAGCCATTTATAATTGGTTTATAAAAAGTGTTGTGTTATAAGCAATTAAATTAAAGTTTAAAGGTATAAAGTTGAAAGTGAGATTATTGATAAGTGATTTCAAACTTCTGCAAGCTTCAAGTGTTACTTATTCCTTAGATCCCTTCATAGGAATATTGTCTATTCTAGGGATTGATGTCATTTAAAGGTTGACATTTCTCCCCGGTTTCCAGTCTTTAGTAAGCAGAAGAAGGTTGTTCTTGCGGTATCAGTGAAGGATAGTCAGACTAATATAAAGTTATTAGTTGGACCTCTATAATCTGTATCATAACGTATTTGACTATAGTGTCATAATTAAGTTGGAATAAGTTCTAAAGTAACGTTATGATTCACGAGCAGATGGTGAACACAAGGAACGCTACTCGAGCTGGTGCGGGGACTAATCAGGACCCCAGATGGTGAACACAATTTGTTTCCCCCCAATATTTTAGCAATATAAGATTATTCACGGAAAGAAATTTACAAAATTTGATACTCATAACTTTCGCTCAAAGTTGTGTCTTGTGTCGTAAATGTTAAAACGTAGGTGTTTATAGTGTTGTTTGTTGCCAAAACTCTTAGCCCTTTGTCCCCCCCCCCCCCCCCCCCCCAATATATTGAAAAAAAAAGATGATTCACATAATGAAATTGATAAAAATTGAAACACATAACTTACGCTCCAAGTTATGCCTTGTGTCGTCAATGGTAAATCGTAGGTGTTTGTAGTGTTCTTTGTCGCCCAAACTCTTAACTCAGAGATGTGGTATTTGTCGTAAATGGTAAGTCGTAGGTGTTTGAATTGTTGTTTTTCGCCCAAACTCTTAGGTCTTTGTTTGCCCCCATAATTTTGACAATATAAGATGATTCACAAATAGAAATTGACAAAATTTGATACTCATAACTTTCTCTCAAAGTGTTGTTTATCATCCAAACTCTTTGCACTTTGTTTCCCCCCAATATTAGAACAATATATGAATATTCACAGAACGAAATTTACAAAATTGTAAACGCATACGATGATTCACGAAAAGAAATTGACAAAATTTGAAACTTATAACTTTCGCTCAAAGTTGTGTCTTGTGTCGTAAATGGTAAAACGTAGGTGTTTTTAGTGTTGTTTTTCACCAAAACTCTTAGCTCTTTGTTTCCCCCCAATATATTGACATTATAAAGTGATTCACAACAAGAAATTGACAAAATTTGAAACTCATAACTTTTGCTCCAAGTTATGCCTAGTGTCGTAAATGGTAAATCGAAGGTGTTTGTAGTGTTGGTTGTCGACCAAACTCATATCTCAAAGTTGTGCTATTTGTTGTAAATGGTAAATCGTTGATGTTCGGTGTGTTTGTTTTTTCCCAAACTCTTAGATCTTTGTTTTCCCCCAATATTTTGACAATATAAGATGATTTACGGAAAGAAATTGACAAAATTTGATACTCTCAACTTTCATTCAAAGTTGTGCCTTGTCTGTCGTAAATGGTAAATCGTAGGTGTTTTTAGCGTCGTTTGTCACCCAAACTCTTAGCAATTTGTTTCCCCCAATATTTTAGCAATATAAGATTATTCACGGAATGAAATTTACAAAATTTGATACTCATAACTTTGGCTCAAAGTTGTGCCTTGTGTCGTAAATGGTAAAACGTAGGTGTTTATAGTGGTGTTTGTTGCCAAAACTCTTAGCTCTTTGTCTCTCCCCAATATATTGACAATATAAGATGATTCACAGAATGAAATTGATAAAAATAGAAACTCATAACTTACGCTCCAAGTTGTGCCTTGTGTCGTAAATGGTAAATCGTAGGTGTTTGTAGTGTTGTTTGTCGCCCAAACTCTTAACTCAGAGTTGTGGTATTTGTCGTAAATGGTAAATCGTAGATGTTTGAAGTGTTGTTTTTTGCCCAAACTCTTAGGTCTTTGTTTGCCCCCAATATTTTGACAATATAAGATGATTCACAGATAGAAATTGACAAAATTTGATACTCATAACTTTCGCTCAAAGTTGTGCCTTGTGTGTCGTAAAGGTTAAATCGTAGGTGTTTTTAGTGTTGTTTGTCATCCAAACTCTTAGCACTTTGTTTCCCCCCAATATTATAACAATATATGATTATTCACGGAACGAAATTTACAAAATTTGAAACGCATATGTTGATTCACGAAAAGAAATTGACAAAATTTGAAACTCATAACTTTCGCTCAAAGTTGTACCTTGTGTCGTAAATGGTAAAACGTAGGTGTTCTTAGTGTTATTTTTCACCAAAACTCTTAGCTCTTTGTTTCCCCCCAATATATTGACATTATAAAATGATTCACAGAAAGAAATTGACAAAATTTGAAACTCATAACTTTCGCTCAAAGTTATGCCTTGTGTCATAAATGGTAAATCGAAGGTGTTTGTAGTATTTTATGTCGACCAAACTCTTGTCTCAAAGTTGTGTTATTTGTGGTAAATGATAAATCGTAGATGTTTGGTGTGTTTAATTTAGCCCAAACTCTTAGATCTTTGTTTCCTCCAAATATTTTAATAATATAAGATGATTTACAGAAAGAAATTGACAAAATTTGATACTCTCAACTTTCACTCAAAGTTGTGCCTTGTGTGCCGTAAATGGTAAATCGTAGGTGTTTTAAGGGTCGTTTATCACCCAAACTCTTAGAAATTTGTTTCACCCCAATATTTTAGCAATATAAGATAATTCACGAAAAGAAATTTACAAAATTTGATACTCATAACTTTCGCTCAAAGTTGTGTCTTGTGTCGTAAATTGTAAAACGTAGGTGTTTATAGTGTTGTTTGTTGCCAAAACTCTTAGCTCTTTGTCCCCCCCCCCCACCCCAATATATTGACAATATAAGATGATTCACATAATGAAATTGATAAAAATTGAAACACATAACTTACGCTCCAAGTTGTGCCTTGTGTCGTCAATGGTAAATCGTAGGTGTTTATAGTGTTGTTTGTCGCCCAAACTCTTAACTCAGAGTTGTGGTATTTATCGTAAATGGTAAGTCGTAGGTGTTTGAATTGTTTTTTTTCGCCCAAACTCTTAGGTCTTTGTTTGTCCCCAATATTTTGACAATATAAGATGATTCACAAATAGAAATTGACAAAATTTGATACTCATAACTTTCTCTAAAAGTTGTGCCTTGTGTGTCGTAAAAGGTTAATCGTAGGTGCTTTTAGTGTTGTTTGTCATCCAAACTCTTAGCACTTTGTTTCCCCAATATTATAACAATATATGATTATTCACGGAACGAAATTTACAAAATTTGAAACGCATACGATGATTCACGAAAAGAAATTGACAAAATTTGAAACTCATAACTTTCGCTCAAAGTTGTTCCTTGTGTCATAAATGGTAAAACGTAATTGTTTTTAGTGTTGTTTTTCACCAAACTCTTAGCTCTTTTTTCCCCTCCAATATATTGACATTATAAAATGATTCACAGAAAGAAATTGACAAAATTTGAAACTCATAAATTTCGCTCAAAGTTATGCCTTGTATCGTAAATGGTAAATCGAAGGTGTTTGTAGTGTTGTTTGTCAGCCAAACTCTTATCTTAAAGTTGTGCTATTTGTTGTAAATGGTAAATCGTAGATGTTTGGTGTGTTTGTTTTTGCCCAAATTCTTAGGTCTTTGTTTCCCCCCAATATTTTGACAATATAAGATGATTTACGAAAAGAAATTGACAAAATTTGATACTCTTAACTTTCACTCAATGTTGCGCCTTGTGTGTCGTAAATGGTAAATCGTAGGTGTTTTTAGCGTCGTTTGTCACCCAAACTCTTAGCAATTTGTTTCCCCCCATTATTTTAGCAATATAAGATTATTCACGAAATGAAATTTACAAAATTTGATACTCATAACTTTCGTTCAAAGTTGTGCCTTGTGTCGTCAATGGTAAATCGTAGGTGTTTGTAGTGTTGTTTGTCGCCCAAACTCTTAACTCAGAGTTGTGCTATTTGTCGTAAATGGTAAGTCGTAGGTGTTTGAATTGTTGTTTTTCGCCCAAACTCTTAGGTCTTTGTTTTCCCCCAATATTTTGACAATATAAGATGATTCACAAATAGAAATTCACAAAATTTGATACTCATAACTTTCTCTCAAAGTTGTGCCTTGTGTGTCGTAAAAGGTTAATCGTAAGATGTTTTAGTGTTGTTTGTTGATAACATGAATTTGTCGTTCTAATTCCTACTATGCAAAATATCCAAACAAACCTTAAACCGTAGTCCTAGGTACGTAAAGGTCGAATCCATAGGGAGGCGAATTCTATCTAATTATGCAATTTGTATGTCAATCCAAAGTAACCAAATGGGGGGTTTTGTTTGTTTTAAGTAACTAAGCATGCAAAGGTAAGACAAACTAAAGATGATGAATTTAGTAATGGGGAAAAACACTTAGTCAAACAACATCCACTATTCGTATGACAAGTTGATCTAAGAAACTCATTCAAAATCCCATGCAATGGAAATTCCAATTCCTTTTCAGATATAACTAATAGCACAACCAGATACTATTAGCACTAACTAATTAAACAACCCTGAAACTATCAAGATTCAGTTTAACAACAGCCTTACGGATAGGAATATAGTTGGATGCAATTCTAGCATAAAACAACCAGCTTTTATCCTAGAATGTAAATCAAATCTCTCCTGAATAAGACTAGCACAACCAGATACTAGTACGATACAGTTGCTACTCTTAAATAGATATGTTCAACCAGTAATAATCTAGATCTAGCAATAGACCAATAACAACAAACCCTAGTTGATCAGACTAAAGAATATCAATAACAATCATAAGCAATCAAGCGAGAGAGAAGATAAATTCCATGCAATAGATTAAGAGTAAGAGTCTCACAACTAAATCACAACGAAAGCTTCAGCGTCTGACTAAGCAAGGGAGGCTTAGTTCTTCATAGCAAGTACGTAGAATAGAAAAGTGAAATTAGGGTTTCGAGATATGATAGAAACAAGTCCTTTTCTACCCTTAAATACTAAAGGAATTAAAGTCTAAGTTAACCTAATAAGAAATAATAAAAACGTAATAAAATAATCCGAAATAACATATAAGGAAAAATCGGTTCGGTGGTCTTCTGACACGGGCGGCGGCCACTGCATCCGTCACGGCGGGCGCCGTAATTGCGGCGGTCGCCGTCTTTCCACGGCGGTCGCCGTGGACAGGTCGTAGCTCTGGTCACTGGATTGGAATTGGCGGCGGTCGCCGTGGTTTCCGCGGCGATCGCCGTGATTTCTTCTCCAGCTTCTTCTCTTCAGCTCCCAAAACCTCCAAAATTGTGTCTTCCACACCTCCTCGCCAAAACTATAACAATATATGATTATTCACGCTAAAACTCCGTCAATACACGCAACATAATCGTGTGTATCATTTGTCATCCAAACTCTTAGCACTTTGTTTCCCCCAATATTATAACAATATATGATTATTCACGGAACGAAATTTACAAAATTTTAAACGCATACGATGATTCACGAAAAGAAATTGACAAAATTTGAAACTCATAACTTTCGCTCAAAGTTGTGCCTTGTGTCGTAAATGGTAAAACTTAGGTGTTTTTAGTGTTGTTTTTCACCAAAACTCTTAGCTCTTTGTTTCCCCCCAATATATTGACATTATAAAATGATTCACAGAAAGAAATTGACAAAATTTGAAACTCATAACTTTCGCTCAAAGTTATGCCTTATGTCATAAATGGTATATCGAAGGTGTTTGTGGTATTGTATGTCGACCAAACTCTTATCTCAAAGTTGTGCTATTTGTGGTAAATGGTAAATCGTAGATGTTTGGTGTGTTTAATTTAGCCCAAACTCTTAGATCTTTGTTTCCTCCAAATATTTTAACAATATAAGATGATTTACGGAAAGAAATTGACAAAATTTGATACTCTCAACTTTCACTCAAAGTTGTGCCTTGTGTGCCGTAAATGGTAAATCGTAGGTGTTTTAAGGGTCGTTTATCACCCAAACTCTTAGAAATTTGTTCCCCCCCAATATTTTAGCAATATAAGATAATTCACGGAAAGAAATTTACAAAATTTGATACTCATAACTTTCGCTCAAAGTTGTGTCTTGTGTCGTAAATTGTAAAACGTAGGTGTTTATAGTGTTGTTTGTTGCCAAAACTCTTAGCTCTTTGTCCCCCCCCCCCACCCCAATATATTGACAATATAAGATGATTCACATAATGAAATTTATAAAAATTGAAACACATAACTTACGCTCCAAGTTGTGCCTTGTGTCGTCAATGGTAAATCGTAGGTGTTTATAGTGTTGTTTGTCGCCCAAACTCTTAACTCAGAGTTGTGGTATTTATCGTAAATGGTAAGTCGTAGGTGTTTGAATTGTTTTTTTTCGCCCAAACTCTTAGGTCTTTGTTTGTCCCCAATATTTTGACAATATAAGATGATTCACAAATAGAAATTGACAAAATTTAATACTCATAACTTTCTCTCAAAGTTGTGCCTTGTGTGTCGTAAAAGGTTAATCGTAGGTGCTTTTTGTGTTGTTTGTCATCCAAACTCTTAGCACTTTGTTTCCCCCAATATTATAACAATATATGATTATTCACGGAACGAAATTTAAAAAATTTGAAACGCATACGATGATTCACGAAAAGAAATTGACAAAATTTGAAACTCATAATTTTCGCTCAAAGTTGTTCCTTGTGTCATAAATGGTAAAACGTAATTGTTTTTAGTGTTGTTTTTCACCAAACTCTTAGCTCTTCCCCCCCCCCAATATATTGACATTATAAAATGATTCACAGAAAGAAATTGACAAAATTTGAAACTCATAAATTTCGCTCAAAGTTATGCCTTGTGTCGTAAATGGTAAATCGAAGGTGTTTGTAGTGTTGTTTGTCAGTCAAACTCTTATCTCAAAGTTGTGCTATTTGTTGTAAATGGTAAATCGTAGATGTTTGGTGTGTTTGTTTTTTCCCAAATTCTTAGGTCTTTGTTTCCCCCCAATATTTTGACAATATAAGATGATTTACGGAAAGAAATTGACAAAATTTGATACTCTTAACTTTCACTCAATGTTGCGCCTTGTGTGTCGTAAATGGTAAATCGTAGGTGTTTTTAGCGTCGTTTGTCACCCAAACTCTTAGCAATTTGTTTCCCCCAATTATTTTAGCAATATAAGATTATTCACGAAATGAAATTTACAAAATTTGATACTCATAACTTTCGTTCAAAGTTGTGCCTTGTGTCGTCAATGGTAAATCGTAGGTGTTTGTAGTGTTGTTTGTCGCCCAAACTCTTAACTCAGAGTTGTGCTATTTGTCGTAAATGGTAAGTCGTAGGTGTTTGAATTGTTGTTTTTCGCCCAAACTCTTAGGTCTTTGTTTGCCCCCAATATTTTGACAATATAAGATGATTCACAAATAGAAATTCACAAAATTTGATACTCATAACTTTCTCTCAAAGTTGTGCCTTGTGTGTCGTAAAAGGTTAATCGTAGGATCTTTTAGTGTTGTTTGTTGATAACATGAATTTGTCGTTCTAATTCCTACTATGCAAAATATCCAAACAAACCTTAAACCGTAGTCCTAGGTAAGTAAAGGTCGAATCCACAGGGAGGCGAATTCTATCTAATTATGCAATTTGTATGTCAATCCAAAGTAACCAAATGGGGGGTTTTGTTTGTTTTAAGTAACTAAGCATGCAAAGGTAAGACAAACTAAAGATGATGAATTTAGTAATGGGGAAAAACACTTAGTCAAACAACATCCACTATTCGTATGACAAGTTGATCCAAGAAACTCATTCAAAATCTCATGCAATGGAAATTCCAATTCCTTTTCAGATATAACTAATAGCACAACCAGATACTATTAGCACTAACTAACACTAGTGGAAAAAAACCCTAATAGAGGCGGGCCTTTGGACACTTATTGAGGCGAACACCGTTCGCCTCAACTGAGGGGGCCGCAACAAGTAGGGACCCTTTTTGAGGCGGGCAATATACGCCTCTAAAAGCCACTTGTTGAGGCGGGCCTCCGAAGCCCGCCTCAACAAGTCCTTCACTTCGGCGCCAAAATGAGGGACTTGTTGAGGCGGGCTTCGGAGGCCCGCCTCAACAAGTCGCATTTTCCCACTTTTTAGCCCGGATCTGGGTAAGTCCGGGCTAAAAAGCATTGTGTTTTAACAAAAAAAAACTGGACATTTTAGCCCGGATCTCTTCCACATCCGGGCTAAAAAGTCCAATTTTGCCAAAAAAAAATCCAATCACAGTGGTATACTTCGATAGAAGAGTGAAGAATCACTGACACCTAGACAATAATTCATCTAAATTTGAGCAAATTGTTAATAGGAACTGATATTGTACTTAAAGAAAGATGTGAACTTGAAAAATAAACAACTGCAAAGAAAGATGTGAACTTGGAAAATTAAATTTCTACAAACAAGTTTGCATTGGCAAAAGAAAATTTTAAAGAGAAGAAAGGGGTTATCAAGTCACCTGTACAACATCCATTCCTTTGGCAACTCTACCAAAAACAGTATGCTTACTGTCAAGCCATGGTGTAGCGACTGTGGTGATGAAGAACTGTGAGCCATTGGTGTTTGGCCCAGCGTTTGCCATTGATACTGTGAAAGGCCTGTCATGCCGTAAGCTGCACAAAAAATATTAGAAAGTTGATGGTTCTGCAGAAACTAATACATATAGCCGAGAAAAAATATGCTTATATAAACGTTGATGGTTCTGCAGAAACTATTTACTGTCAAGATCCAAGAAATTCAAGGCAAAAACTTGTGAGGAAAGCCCTAAACAAAGGCTATTTCTTCATCTAATATGCAATCAAATGTCCAAATAGCCAGAAAGGATCACCTCTGTACTGAAATCAACAGAAGATGAACACAACATGCTAATCAAGTACAATGCAATTTCTACCCGCCAAGTTAAATTAAGGGAGTACCAAAAACATTAGAGGGTATTGCAAATCCCATTTACTGCTAATCATCAAGAAGAAGAAAAACACCTTTATTGGCAGGTGCACATATCACATGATGCTAGGCAAACATATCATATGCTCTCTTTGCAATATACGAAGTATATATACGTATATATATACAAGTTGCAGTTCTACGTTCAAGAATACAGCATAACCAATTACTTGTTTTGACAAAGTCAGACAAGGAACAAATCAATAAGCTACTAGAAAAGAGTTTGATGTAAGCATTCCATTATTATCCAAACACCGCAACAGAAATAGGCGTCACAAACCAGCAAAGAAGTACTAACCAAAAGTTACAATTATACCTCTAAATGGATTTTTTTTTGCTATCAATAGTCCATACACTATTTCAAACACTCAAATGTATATCTTGTACCAAAAAATATAGTTTATGGATTGGACCATTCATTCAGCATTGCATTGAATTGGTCTAGAACTAACGTTCAAACGCTGACATCAGATTTCGTGGATGTATTACCTCGTAACTGAATGTAGCACCGCTGGGAGAACCCGGTTGCCTGATGGCAACATTAGAGACAGTCCCGGTTGCAGAGAGAACACATACACCTCGAGGACCACTTAACGAAAATGACAAGATCCTAGAAAGAACATCCTGTAAGCCAGGGCCGACACAAAGTTGAGAACTCAACAACCACAACAACCAAATCAAGAAAACCCTAATTTCCAAACTGCCAGATCTTTTCAGAAATCATTTAAGGCCTGTATAGTATGAAGTGATGAGCTCATGGAAGTTAAACATTTCATTATTAACGATCATTTGAAATAAAAAATACCCCCTTCATTTCCATCCCTCCCCAACTCAGTCACTCCACAGTTCATATCAATAATCCTTTCTATCTTTCCCTTCTGCTAATTCTCTGATCTCCATTCCACTCTAATCAAGTTGTTCAAGAACTGGCCCGTATACTTTTGTTCCTTCTTCTAAGTGTATACTGTTGTTTCTAATTTACATGGTTGGTGTACACTTGTCTTATATCAGTGTCTAGTTCTCTATTTCTTATACATTTCGTAAGTGACAAGAGAAATAGTCATATTCAATATCATAGAGGGGAGAAAGAGAAAGAAAAGATGAGTGACAACAAAAGTAGAGAATAATAAACAACTAAGAAGCACATGGAAAGAAATTAAACAAGTGGGATGTTGAGCTCAGCCACACATGCCAAGTTGTTGCCCCTAGTCTTGATCATCCAATCATTGTCTACCCTGCTTTTACATTTCAATTATACTGTATCTTACAAGACTTTTGGACAGGTCTTTAATGGAGGAGAGTTGAAGAGCATAACATCTTTAATCACACAATGACTTTTTCATGTAATAAGATTTCTACAAGTTAAGTGTTTGATCTACATTCCATAAACATCCTTTTCAAAGAACAAATTCACCTTACTCATATCACAGCACTCACTTTTCTAACAGCATCAGCAGTGTCAAAGATAGTGAATACTGAATAGAAATGGTCATGACAGCACATAATTAGCAACAATCTTATTTCACTTATCAGAACAAAAATGAAAGAATTTATGGAGGAATCCTACCTTGAACAATGGTTGAATGGCGCATTTCATTATGTATGAATTATGAAATCTAAAGGTGCTGCAGGAAGAAGCTTTCAAAAGTCAATTTTACACAGAAAATAAAGTTGGCAATAATGATAAAAAATAGTAGAGAAAGCCTAATTTTCCCTTTAATCAACAACTCAACATTCCTATCAAATTTTCCTTTAGTCAACTATGCAACTGTCAAACCTCGATTTTATACGAAATTTAACCATAAAAATCATCTCCAAATTAGCCAACCAAGTGAGATTCGTTTACATTCAGAACATCAAACCAAACCCAAAATTCTCACTAAGAATAAATTCAAACACATAATCGAACCCTAAAAGCTTTCATAACCAAGATGGAGAAAAGAGATTAACCTCGTAAATCTAGAAGGAAACGAGAACAACTAACAATAAAACTCATGAGTTTTATTGTTTTACCTAGAAGCTAAAGCTTTCATAACCAAGATCAACAACCTAGAAGGAAACGAAAATCAAATAAGAACGAGAACAACTAACAACTAAAAATCAAAGAGGGGCTTGTTTTACCTTGAAACTGAAGGGGCGAGAGAGATTTCGGTGGTGTGGCAGCCGGATCTGGGTCGGGAAAGGGGTCGTCGGTGGCCGGATGGGGTGGCTCGCCGGTGGTCGGGGTGAGGGAGAGAGAGCGTGAGGAGGGAGTTTGGGAGAGAGATGGAGGCAAAGGAGGGTTAATGAGGGCTTAGGGCTGAGAGGTATCGGGGCTGGGAGAAAAGAAAGAGAGGAGAGAGAGAAAGAAAAGAAAAGAAAAGAGGGAGAGAGAAAGAAAAGAGAAAAAAATAATTTGTTGAGGCGGGCTTTAAGAGGCCCGCCTCAACAAGCTTTAATTGAGGCAGGCTATTTGGCCCGCCTCAATTAGTTAGCATTAGAGGCGGGCCTTACCCTGGCCCGCCTCTAATACTTTAGCGGGAAATGTTTTTTCGGATAATTGTTGAGGCGTATATTAATTTGTCCGCTTCAAAAGATGTTTTTGAGGCGTATAAATTAATTATGCGCCTCAAAAACCAAAAAAAGTGATTGTCTAAGTCGTTGTTGAGGCATTTTGAACTATGTACGCCACTAAAAGGGAGCCTCAAAAAGTATTTTTTCCACTAGTGTAATTAAACAACCCTGAAACTATCAAGATTCAGTTTAACAGCAGCCTTACAGATATGAATATAGTTGGATACAATTCTAGCATAAAACAACCAGCTTTTATCCTAGAATGTAAATCAAATCTCTCCTGCATAAGACTAGCACAACCAGATACTAGTACGATGCAGTTGCTACTCTGAAATAGATACGCTCAACCAGTAACAATCTAGATCTAGCAATAGACCAATAACAACAAATCCTAGTTGATCAGACTAAAGAATATCAATATCAATCATAAGCAATCAAGCGAGAGAGAAGATAAATTCCATTCAATAGATTAAGAGTAAGAGTCTCACAACTAAATCACAACGAAAGCTTCAGCGTCTGACTAAGCAAGGGAGGCTTAGTTCTTCATAGCAAGTACGTAGAATAGAAAAGTGAAATTAGGGTTTCGAGATATGATAGAAACAAGTCCTTCTCTACCCTTAAATACTAAAGGAATTAAAGTCTAAGTTAACCTAATACGAAATAATAAAAACGTAATAAAATAATCCGAAATAACATATAAGGAAAAATCGGTTCGGTAGTCTTCTGACACGGGCGGCGGCCGCTGCATCCTTCACGGCGGGCACCGTAATTGCGGCGGTCGCCGTCTTTCCACGGCGGTCGCCGTGCACAGGTTGTAGCTCTGGTCGCTGGATTGGAATTGGCGGCGGTCGCCGTGGTTTCCGCGGCGATCGCCGTGATTTCTTCTCCAGCTTCTTCTCTTCAGCTCCCAAAACCTCCAAAATTGTGTCTTCCACACCTCCTCGCCAAGTCTCCAAATCATATCCAAATCATCCTAAAACACCCCTAAAACAACGCTAAAACTCCGTCAATACACGCAACATAATCGTGTGTATCATTTGTCATCCAAACTCTTAGCACTTTGTTTCCCCCAATATTATAACAATATATGATTATTCACGGAACGAAATTTACAAAATTTTAAACGCATACGATGATTCACGAAAAGAAATTGACAAAATTTGAAACTCATAACTTTCGCTCAAAGTTGTGCCTTGTGTCGTAAATGGTAAAACGTAGGTGTTTATAGTGTTGTTTGTGCCAAAACTCTTAGCTCTTTGTCTCCACCCAATATATTGACAATAAAAGATGATTCACAGAATGAAATTGATAAAAATTGAAACTCATAACTTACGCTCCAAGTTGTGCCTTGTGTCGTAAATGGTAAATCATAGGTGTTTGTAGTGTTGTTTGTCGCCGAAACTCTTAACTCAGAGTTGTGGTATTTGTCGTAAATGGTAAATCCTAGGTGTTTGAAGTGTTGTTGTTTGCCGAAACTCTTAGGTCTTTGTTTGCCCCTAGTATTTTCACAATATAAGATGATTCACATATAGAAATTGACAAAATTTGATACTCATAACTTTCGCTCAAAGTTGTGCCTTGTGTGTCGTAAAGGGTAAATTATAGGTGTTTTTAGTGTTGTTTTTCACCAAAACTCTTAGCTCATTGTTTCCCCCCAATATATTGACATTATAAAATGATTCACAGAAAGAAATTGACAAAATTTGAAACTCATAACTTTCGCTCAAAGTTGTGCCTTGTGTCGTAAATGGTAAAACGTAGGTGTTTTTAGTGATGTTTTTCATCAAAACTCTTAGCTCTTTGTTTCCCCCCAATATATTGACATTATAAAATGATTCACAGAAAGAAATTTACAAAATTTGAAACTCATATATTTCGCTCAAAGTTATATCTTGTGTCGTAAATGGTAAATCGAAGGTGTTTGTAGTGTTGTTTGTCAGCCAAACTCTTATCTGAAAGTTGTGCTATTTGTTGTAAATGGTAAATCGTAGATGTTTGGTGTGTTTGTTTTTGCCCAAATTCTTAGGTCTTTGTTTCCCCCCAATATTTTGATAATATAAGATGATTTACGGAAAGAAATTGACAAAATTTGATACTGTTAACTTTCACTCAAAGTTGTGCCTTGTGTGTCGTAAATGGTAAATCGTAGGTGTTTTTTAGCATTGTTTGTCACCCAAACTCTTAGAAATTTACAAAATTTGATACTCATAACTTTCGCTCAAAGTTGTGCCTTGTGTCGTAAATTGTAAAACATAGGTGTTTATAGTGTTGTTTGTTGCCAAAAGCCTTAGCTCTTTGTCCCCCCCCCCCCCCCCCCCCCCCAATATATTGACAATATAAGATGATTCACATAATGAAATTGATAAAAATTGAAACACATAACTTACGCTCCAAGTTGTGCCTTGTGTCGTCAATGGTAAATCGTAGGTGTTTGTAGTGTTGTTTGTTGCCCAAACTATTAACTCAGAGTTGTGGTATTTATCGTAAATGGTAAGTCGTAGGTGTTTGAATTGTTGTTTTTTGCCCAAACTCTTAGGTCTTTGTTTGCCCCCAATATTTTGACAATATAAGATGATTCACAAATAGAAATTGACAAAATTTGAAACTCATAACTTTCTCTCAAAGTTGTGCCTTGTGTGTCGTAAAAGGTTAATCGTAGGTGCTTTTAGTTTTGTTTGTCATCCAAACTATTAGCACTTTGTTTCCCCCAATATTATAACAATACATGATCATTCACGGAACGAAATTTACAAAATTTGAAACGCATACGATGATTCACGAAAAGAAATTGACAAAATTTGAAACTCATAACTTTCGCTCAAAGTTGTTCCTTGTGTCATAAATGGTAAAACGTAAGTGTTTTTAGTGTTGTTTTTCACCAAAACTCTTAGCTCTTTGTTCCCCCCCAATATATTGACATTATAAAATGATTCACAGAAAGATATTGACAAAATTTGAAACTCATAAATTTCGCTCAAATTTATGCCTTGTGTCATAAATGGTAAATCGAAGGTGTTTGTAGTGTTGTTTGTCAGCCAAACTCTTATCTCAAAGTTGTGCTATTTGTTGTAAATGGTAAATCGTAAATGTTTGGTGTGTTTGTTTTTTCCCAAATGCTTAGGTCTTTGTTTCCCCCCAATATTTTGATAATATAAGATGATTTACGGAGAGAAATTGACAAAATTTGATACTTTTAACTTTCACTCAAAGTTGTGCCTTGTGTGTCCTAAATGGTAAATCGTAGGTGTTTTTAGCGTCGTTTGTCACCCAAACTCTTAGCAATTTGTTTCCCCCCATTATTTTAGCTATATAAGATTATTCACGAAATGAAATTTACAAAATTTGATACTCATAAGTTTCGCTCAAAGTTGTGCCTTGTGTCGTCAATGGTAAATCGTAGGTGTTTGTAGTGTTGTTTGTCGCCCAAACTCTTAACTCAGAGTTGTGCTATTTGACGTAAATGGTAAGTCATAGGTGTTTGAATTGTTGTTTTTTGCCCAAACTCTTAGGTCTTTGTTTGCCGCCAATATTTTTACAATATAAGATGATTCACAAATAGAAATTGACAAAATTTTATACTCATAACTTTCTCTCAAAGTTGTGCCTTGTGTGTCGTAAAAGGTTAATCGTAGGATCTTTTAGTGTTGTTTGTCATCCAAACTCTTAGCACTTTGTTTCCCCCAATATTATACAATATATGATTATTCACGGAACAAAATTTACAAAATTTGAAACGCATACGATGATTCACGAAAAGAAATTGACAAAATTTGAAACTCATAACTTTCGCTCAAAGTTGTGCCTTGTGTCGTAAATGGTAAACCTTAGGTGTTTTTAGTGTTGTTTTTCACTAAAACTCTTAGCTCTTTGTTTCCCCCCAATATATTGACATTATAAAATGTTTCACAGAAAGAAATTGACAAAATTTGAAACTCCTAACTTTCGCTCAAAGTTGTGCCTTGTGTCGTAAATGGTAAAACGTAGGTGTTTTTAGTGTTGTTTTTCACCAAAACTCTTAGCTCTTTGTTTCCCCCCAATATATTGACATTATAAAATGATTCACAGAAAGAAATTGACAAAATTTGAAACTGATAACTTTCGCTCAAAGTTGTGCCTTGTGTCGTAAATGGTAAAACGTAGGTGTTTATAGTGTTGTTTGTTGCCAAAACTCTTAGCTCTTTGTCTCCCCCCAATATATTGACATTATAAAATGATTCACATAATGAAATTGATAAAATTTGAAACACATAACTTACGCTCCAAGTTGTGCCTTGTGTCGTCAATGGTAAATCGTAGGTGTTTGTAGTGTTGTTTGTCGCCCAAACTCTTAACTCAGAGTTGTGGTATTTGTCGTAAATGGTAAGTCGTAGGTGTTTGAATTGTTGTTTTTCGCCCAAACTCTTAGGTCTTTGTTTTCCCCCAATATTTTGACAATATAAGATGATTCACAAATAGAAATTGACAAAATTTGATACTCATAACTTTCTCTCAAAGTTGTACCTTGTGAGTCGTAAAAGGTTAATCGTAGGTGCTTTTGGTGTTGTTTGTCATCCAAACTCTTAGCACTTTGTTTCCCCCAATATTATAACATTATATGATTATTCACAGAACGAAATTTACAAAATTTGAAACGCATACGATGATTCACGAAAAGAAATTGACAAAATTTGAAACTCATAACTTTCGCTCAAAGTTGTGCCTTATGTCGTAAATGGTAAAACGTAGGTGTTTTTAGTGTTGTTTTTCACCAAAACTCTTAGCTCTTTGTTTCCCTCCAATATATTGACATTATAAAATGATTCACAGAAAGAAATTGACAAAATTTGAAACTCATAAATTTCGCTCAAAGTTATACCTTGTGTCGTAAATGGTAAATCGAAGGTGTTTGTAGTGTTGTTTGTCAACCAAATTCTTATCTCAAAGTTGTGCTATTTGTTGTAAATGGTAAATGGTAGATGTTTGGTGTGTTTGTTTTTGCCCAAATTCTTAGGTCTTTGTTTCCCCCCTAATATTTTGACAATATAAGATGATTTACGGAAATAAATTGACAAAATTTGATACTCTTAACTTTCACTCAAAGTTGTGCCTTGTGTGTCGTAAATGGTAAATCGGAGGTGTTTTTAGCGTTGTTTGTCACCCAAACTCTTAGCAATTTGTTTCCCCCCATTATTTTAGCAATATAAGATTATTCACGGAATGAAATTTACAAAATTTGATAGTCATAACTTTCGCTCAAAGTTGTGCCTTGTGTCAAAAATGGTAAAACGTAGGTGTTTATAGTGTTATTTGTTGCCAAAACTCTTAGCTCTTTGTCTCCCCTCAATATATTGACATTATAAAATGATTCACATAATGAAATTGATAAAAATTGAAACACATAACTTACGCTCCAAGTTGTGCCTTGTGTCGTCAATGGTAAATCGTAGGTGTTTGTAGTGTTGTTTGTCGCCCAAACTCTTAACTCAGAATTGTGGTATTTGTCGTAAATGGTAAGTCGTAGGTGTTTGAATTGTTGTTTTTCGCCCAAACTCTTAGGTCTTTGTATGCCCCCAATATTTTGACAATATAAGATGATTTACAAATAGAAATTGACAAAATTTGATACTCATAACTTTCTCTCAAAGTTGTACCTTATGTGTCGTAAAAGGTTAATCGTAGGTGCTTTTAGTGTTGTTTGTCATCCAAACTCTTAGCACTTTGTTTCCCCCAATATTATAACAATATATGATTATTCACGGAACGAAATTTACAAAATTTGAAACGCATACGATGATTCACGAAAAAAAATTGACAAAATTTGAAACTCATAACTTTCGCTCAAAGTTGTGCCTTGTGTCGTAAATGGTAAAAAAAGGTAGGTATTTTTAGCGTTGTTTTTCACCAAAACTCTTAGCTCTTTGTTTCCCCCCAATATATTGACATTATAAAATGATTCATAGAAAGAAATTGACAAAATTTGAAACTCATAAATTTCGCTCAAAGTTATGCATTGTGTTGTAAATGGTAAATCAAAGGTGTTTGTAGTGTTGTTTGTCAGCCAAACTCTTATCTCAAAGTTGTGCTATTTGTTGTAAATGGTAAATCGTAGATGTTTGGTGTGTTTATTTTTGCCCAAATTCTGAGGGAGTACGGTTCCGGTGCGGAGCACTCTTCCCGTGCGGACGTGCGAACATGCACTATAGGGCCTTATTTGTGCACTTTAGAGCCTTATTTGTGCACTTTTTCAAAAATTTTGAAAAATGCTTGGAAAACAATTTGTAAAAGTTTTTTTTTTGCAAAAGTGCACAAATAAGACATTAAAGTGCACAAATAAGGCCCTAAAGTGCATGCTCCGCACGTCCGCACGGGAAGAGTGCTCCGCATATGATCCAAACTCAATTCTGAGGTCTTTATTTCCCCCTAATATTTTGACAATATAAGATGATTTACGGAAAGAAATTGACAAAATTTGATACTCTTAACTTTCACTCAAAGTTGTGCCTTGTGTGTCGTAAATGGTAAATCGTAGGTGTTTTTAGCGTCGTTTGTCACCCAAACTCTGAGCAATTTGTTTCCCCCCATTATTTTAGCAATATAATATTATTCACGAAATGAAATTTACAAAATTTGATACTCATAACTTTCGCTCAAAGTTGTGCCTTGTGTCGTAAATGGTAAAACGTAGGTGTTTATAGTGTTGTTTGTTGCCAAAACTCTTAGCTCTTTGTCTCCACCCAATATATTGACAATATAAGATGATTCACAGAATGAAATTGATAAAAATTGAAACTCATAACTTACGCTCCAAGTTGTGCCTTGTGTCGTAAATGGTAAATCGTAGGTGTTTGTAGTGTTGTTTGTCGCCGAAACTCTTAACTCAGAGTTGTGGTATTTGTCGTAAATGGTAAATCCTAGGTGTTTGAAGTGTTGTTGTTTGCCGAAACTCTTAGGTCTTTGTTTGCCCCCAATATTTTCACAATATAAGATGATTCACAGATAGAAATTGACAAAATTTGATACGCATAACTTTCGCTCAAAGTTGTGCCTTGTGTGTCGTAAAGGGTAAATTGTAGGTGTTTTTAGTGTTGTTTGTCATCCAAACTCTTAGCACTTTGTTTCCCCTCAATATTATAACAATATATGATTATCCACGGAACGAAATATACAAAATTTGAAACCCATATGTTGATTCACGAAAAGAAATTGGCAAAATTTGAAACTCATAAATTTCGCTCAAAGTTGTACCTTGTGTCGTAAAAGGTAAAACGTAGGTGTTTTTAGTGTTGTTTTTCACCAAAACTCTTAGCACTTTGTGTTCCCCCCAATATATTGACATTATAAAATGACTCACAGAAAGATATTGACAAAATTTGAAACTTATAACTTTCGCTCAAAGTTATGCCTTGTGTCGTAAATGGTAAATCGAAGGTGTTTGTAGTATTGTATATCGACCAAACTCTTATCTCAAAGTTGTGCAATTTGTGGTAAATGGTAAATCGTAGATGTTTGGTGTGTTTAATTTAGCCCAAACTCTTAGATCTTTGTTTCCTCCAAATATTTTAACAATATAAGATGATTTACGAAAAGAAATTGACAAAATTTGATACGCTCAACTTTCACTCAAAGGTGTGCCTTGTGTGTCGTAAATGGTAAATCTTAGGTGTTTTAAGCGTCGTTTGTCACCCAAACTCTTAGCAATTTGTTCCCCCCCAATATTTTAGCAATATAAGATTATTCACGGAATGAAATTTACAAAATTTGATACTCGTAAGTTTCACTCAAAGTTGTGCCTTGTGTCGTAAATTGTAAAACGTAGGTGTTTATAGGGTTGTTTGTTGCCAAAACGCTTAGCTCTTTGTCCCCCCCCCCCCAATATATTGACAATATTAGATGATTCATATAATGAAATTTATAAAAATTGAAACACATAACTTACGCTCCAAGTTGGTTCTTGTGTCGTCAATGGTAAATCGTAGGTGTTTATAGTGTTGTTTGTCACCCAAACTCTTAACTCAGAGTTGTGGTATTTGTCGTAAATGGTAAGTCGTAGGTGTTTGAATTGTTGTTTTTCGCCCAAACTCTTAGGTCTTTGTTTGCCCCCAATATTTTGACAATATAAGATGATTCACAAATAGAAATTGACAAAATTTTATACTCATAACTTTCTCTCAAAGTTGTGCCTTGTGTGTCGTAAAAGGTTAATCGTAGGAGCTTTTAGTGTTGTTTGTCATCCAAACTCTTAGCACTTTGTTTCCCCCAATATTATAACAATATATGATTATTCACGGAACAAAATTTACAAAATTTGAAACGCATACGATGATTCACGAAAAGAAATTGACAAAATTTGAAACTCATAACTTTCGCTCAAAGTTGTGCCTTGTGTCGTATATGGTAAAACGTAGGTGTTTTTAGTGTTGTTTTTCACCAAAACTCTTAGCTCTTTGTTTCCCCCCAATATATTGACTTTATAAAATGATTCACAGAAAGAAATTGACAAAATTTGAAACTCATAAATTTCGCTCAAAGTTATGCCTTGTGTCGTAAATGGTAAATCGAAGGTGTTTGTAGTGTTGTTTGTCAGCCAAACTCTTATCCCAAAGTTGTGCTATTTGTTGTAAATGGTAAATCGTAGATGTTTGGTGTGTTTGTTTTTTCCCAAATTCTTAGGTCTTTGTTTCCCCCTAATATTTTGACAATATAAGATGATTTACAGAAAGAAATTGACAAAATTTGATACTCTTAACTTTCACTCAAAGTTGTGCCTTGTGTGTCGTAAATGGTAAATCGTAGGTGTTTTTAGCGTCGTTTGTCACCCAAACACTTAGCAATTTGTTTCCCCTCATTATTTTAGCAATATAAGATTATTCACAAAATGAAATTTACAAAGTTTGATAATCATAACTTTCGCTCAAAGTTGTGCCTTGTGTCGTAAATGGTAAAACGTAGGTGTTTATAGTGTTGTTTGTTGCCAAAACTCTTAGCTCTTTGTTTGTCCCCAATATATTGACAATATAAGATGATTCACAGAATGAAATTGATAAAAATTGAAACTCATAACTTATGCTCCAAGTTGTCCCTTGTGTCATAAATGGTAAATCGTAGGTGTTTGTAGTGTTGGTTGTCGCCCAAACTCTTAACTCAGAGTTGTGGTATTTGTCGTAAATGGTAAATCGTAGGTGTTTGAAGTGTTGTTTTTTGCCCAAACTCTTAGGTCTTTGTTTGCCCCCAATATTTTGACAATATAAGATGATTCACAGATAGAAATTGACAAAATTTGACACTCATAACTTTTGCTCAAAGTTGAGTTCCTTGTGTGTCGTAAAGGGTAAATCGTAGGTGTTTTTAGTGTTGTTTGTCATCCAAACTCTTAGCACTTTGTTTCCCCCCAATATTATAACAATATATGATTATTCACGGAATGCAATTTTCAAAATTTGTAACGCATATGTTGATTCACGAAAAGAAATTGACAAAATTTGAAACTCATAACTTTCGTTCAAAGTTGTACCTTGTGTCGTATATGGTAAAACGCAGGTGTTTTTAGTGTGTTTTTCACCAAAACTCTTAGCTCTTTGTTTCCCCCCAATATATTGACATTATAAAATGACTCACAGAAAGAAATTGACAAAATTTGAAACTCATAACTTTCGCTCAAAGAAATTGACAAAATTTGAAACTCATAACTCTTATCTCAAAGTTGTGCTATTTGTGGTAAATGGTAAATCGTAGATGTTTGGTGTGTTTAATTTAGCCCAAACTCTTAGATCTTTGTTTCCTCCAAATATTTTAACAATATAAGATGATTTACGGAAAGAAATTGACAAAATTTGATACTCTCAACTTTCACTCAAAGTTGTGCCTTGTGTGTCATAAATGGTAAATCGTAGGTGTTTTCAGCATCCTTTGTCACCCAAACTCTTAGCAATTTGTTTCCCCCCAATGTTTTAGCAATATAAGATAATTCACGGAATGAAATTTACAAAATTTGATACTCATAACTTTCGCTCAAAGTTGTGCCTTGTGTTGTAAATTGTAAAACGTAGGTGTTTATAGTGTTGTTTGTTGCCAAAACTCTTAGCTCTTTGTCCCCCCTTCCCCAATATATTGACAGTATAAGATGATTCACATAATGAAATTGATAAAAATTGAAACACATAACTTACGCTCCATTTTGTGCCTTGTGTCGTCAATGGTAAATCGTAGGTGCTTGTAGTGTTGTTTGTCGCCCAAACTCTTAACTCAGAGTTGTGGTATTCGTCGTAAATGGTAAGTCGTAGGTGTTTGAATTGTTGTTTTTCGCCCAAACTCTTAGGTCTTTGTTTGCCCCCAATATTTTGACAATATAAGATGACTCACAGATAGAAATTGACAAAATTTGATACTCATAACTTTCTCTCAAAGTTGTGCCTTGTGTGTCGTAAAAGGTTAATCGTAGGTGCTTTTAGTGTTGTTTGTCACCAAAACTCTTAGCAATTTGTTTCCCCACAATATTTTAGCAATATAAGATTATTCACGGAATGAAATTTACAAAATTTGATACTCGTAACTTTCGCTCAAAGTGGTGCCTTGTGTCGTAAATTGTAAAACGTAGGTGTTTATAGTTTTGTTTGTTGCCAAAACTCTTAGCTCTTTGTCCCCCCCCCCCCAATATATTGACAAGATAAGATGATTCATATAATGAAATTGATAAAAATCGAAACACATAACTTACGCTCCAAGTTGTGCCTTGTGTCGTCAATGGTAAATCGTAGGTTTTTGTAGTGTTGTTTGTCGCCCAAACTCTTAACTCAGAGTTGTGGTATTTGTCGTAAATGGTAAGTCGTAGGTGTTTGAATTGTTGTTTTTCGCCCAAACTCTTAGGTCTTTGTTTTCCCCCAATATTTTGACAATATAAGATGATTCACAAATACAAATTGACAAAATTTGATACTCATAACTTTCTCTCAAAGTTGTGCCTTGTGTGTCATAAAAGGTTAATCGTAGGTGCTTTTAGTGTTGTTTGTCATCCAAACTCTTAACACTTTGTTTCCCCCAATATTATAACAATATATGATTATTCACGGAACGAAATTTATAAAAATTGAAACGCATACGATGATTCATGAAAAGAAATTGACAAAATTTGAAACTCATTACTTTCGCTCAAAGTTGTGCCTTGTGTCGTAAATGGTATAGTTTTAGACACATTCTTGTGCATGGAGTATGAAGGCGAAGTCTTGGTGTTTTGGAGATGTTTTGAGCTTACTTGAAGATTGTTGGAGACATTGAAGAAGAAGCAGCCACGAGAGAGCCTATGGAAGAATAGAAGGGGAGAATGCTGGTGCAGCAGGTCGAGAATTAACCGCGATCGCGGGTGAGGTTGCCGCGATTGCGGGACTTCGAGGCATTCGAGACACTTCTGCAGGCGCGGAGGAGAGCAAGGAGCGCGAAACTACATGGCACGCGATCAAGGTCTATCACCCGCGATCGTGGGTCAGCACGGCAAAGTTATTTCGGATTTCCCGAACCTATCTTATCTGTTTTCTTTATTTTCAGTTTATTTATTCCGTTTTCTAATTTCAGTGGGCTAGGTCATTTATTAAGCCCACATACATATACTCTCTTAGTTTTTAGGTTTTTAGAAGCCATTTTTAGTTTGGAGAATTGCTACGTTGTTCGTTTTTCATTGATTCAGAGTTTTTATGAAGAACATGAGGAGGAACTAACCTTCTTGGTTCCGCCTAACAATTGAAGCATTCATTGGATTTTGGTTGTGAGATTATCTTTCGTGTTCGAGTTCCTATTGGTTTGTATTATCTCTTCTAAGCCTATTCCATTGGATTTCATTGATTGCACTAGCCCGCGCAACTAGTTGTTATTGGTGATTTTCATATTGCTATGATTAGGAAACTGTTGGGCTAACGTCCTATTCTGCTGTAGCAACTACAATTTACATGCTCTGGTTGAAATTGTTCTATTTTAGGGAGAGATAATTACATGGTAAATGCATCTGAGCGAGCGTTCTATGTATCCTGGTTAATTCTTATATGCATTGCTGCCTTTGGGTTGAACCTTTAGTGGTACTAGGGTTATTCATTGGTAAGAGTTCTTAGTGGAAGGTTTCCCTTTGAATCTACATAAGATCGGGATAGGAACAACCATAGGAAGGAAGAAGAACTCGAGATAATCTATGATCAACCATATTCAGTGATTGTGGATATTTGTTAGGAGGAGCATTTTTCCTTTATTTGATTTATCCATAGATTTTAGCAAACCAAACCTCAAAACCCCCTTTTGTTACACTGTTCGATTGGTATTTGATTATTAACAAGAAAATAGACGCTTGTGATTCTCTTGGAATTTCGACCCTTGCTTACTCACTATTCTAGTTTGGAAGTTGAGGCTACTTTGATTTGGCATAACGACCTTAGGCCACGTCAAATTTGGCGCCGTTGCCGGGGAGTCATTGTCTGTTTTCTTCTGAATTGATTAAATATTGATCTTGTAGGGAACCTATCTTACGGTTCCCTCTAACGTTACTAACCTTTGTTTTGTCAAGTGTGATTCACAGTTTAGTAGTTCGGTGAAAGAATTCAGCTATGGCACAAGAAAACCGAACACTGAGGCAATTGACAGCGCAATATCAAGAGCAGCAACATCTAGCTGTTCAATTCCCGGAAATCCAGGAGGGCGTGAACTTTGAACTCAAATCGGGTTTGATCAGTTTATTGCCTCACTTCAGAGGAACCGATGAGGAAAATCCGAACAAACACCTCCAGGAATTCGATACTGTTTGTAATAGTATACAACCCCGGGGAGTTACTGAAGATCAAATCAAACTGAGAGCCTTTCCCTTCTCTCTAAAGGATGCAGCGAAGGAATGGTTCTATTACTTGGCCCCGAGCAGCATAGTCACGTGGGCAAAAATGAAGCAAGCTTTCCTGGAAAAATATTTTCCTACAACCAAGCTCAATAGCCTAAAAAGAAGCATCAGTGACATTGAACAGTTTCAGGGCGAACAGTTGTATGACTATTATGAGAGATTCAAGAGGCTAGTAATCAACTGCCCATTTCACAGGGCACCGTTTTCGAAGCATGAATCCGTCTGCAGCATACACTTGGTCGAGAAGGAACCGCGATCGTGGGGTGATGACCGCGATCACGGCTCCCCATTTCAGCACGAGGAAACCGTGTGGGCACTGAATGAACCTAAACCCTGGTATGCCAACATAGTCTCTTTGCCCGCTTTAGAATCCCACGGGCACTCATCAGTGACAGGGGTACTCATTTCTGCAACAAGACAGTCAGTGCACTACTCAGAAGGTACCATGTCACGCAGAAGATCTCGACAACATATCACCCCCAGACAAATGGCCAAGCAGAGATATCAAACAGAGAGATAAAGACCATCCTAGAGAATACAGTCTCGCCGAACCGAAAGGATTGGAGCTTGAGGCTGGAAGACGCTCTATGGGCCTATCGCACAGCCTACAAAACACCCATTAGAATGTCTCCATATAGATTGGTGTTCGGAAAGGCATGTCATCTCCCTGTGGAGCTAGAGCATAAGGCCCACTGGGCTGTGAGAAATTGCAATATGAAACTTGATGAGGTGGGAGCATTACGGAAACTGCAGTTGCAGGAATTAGAAGAGTTACACCTGGAATCATACGACAATGCAGTCATCTACAAAGAAAAGACAAAGGCGTGGCATGATAAGCACATTCTCCGGAAAGAGTTCAAGGATGGCGACAAGGTCCTCCTTTTTACATCACGTCTGAGGCTGTTTCCAGGAAAGTCCAGGTCTCGTTGGACGGGTCCTTACACGGTCACCCATGCATACCCCCACGGAGCAGTGGACCTGTACAACCCAACCAATGGCTCCACATTTAAGGTGAATGGTCAACGCCTGAAACCTTACCACGAAAGACCACACCCCTCAGAGCAGGAAGATCTCACCCTGGAAGATCCGCCTGATGCAGATTAAGAAGAAGGGAGTAACGTCATGCCAGGACGTTAAACAAGGCGCTACTCGGGAGGCAACCCGAGGTGCATTTCTGTTTCTCGTTTTCACTTTGAATTGTTGTACATTAATCTTTTTCTGCCACCATTTTTTTTTCCGTACGAACTAACCTCATGCAGATAAGTCAAAAGCAAACCGCGATCGCGGTTTTCAACCCGCGATCGCGGCCCCTCAGAAGCAGCGGGATTTCAGTTAGTTCGAAAAAAAAAAAAAAAAATGGAATATATGGCAGCAGAATCTTTTCTTTTCTTTTTGTAAGTAAATTGTTTAGCCAACTCCTATCTTTCCAAACCCTCGTTTCACCTTTCTTAAACCACCTTTCCTCCACTTTTCCTTTCATTCTCTTTTTCTCTCCCATACTCACCCGTCGCCACACCAAACCCTACTCCCCGCGATCGCGCCCCTCTAACCGCGATCGCAGTGAATAACACATGTCGTCTCCCACCACCGAGAGCAACCCGCGACCGCGCCCTGAGCCTCGCGATCGCGGCCTACCCAATACCGAACCCTGCCCTCGCCAAACAGAGCAGTAACCATGGCCCAACCCATGCCCCGGAAGATGTCCAAACCGCATATCAAGATCTGGAGGGATCTACAGAGGAAGCAAGTGATCCCAACAAAGTTCTTCGATGTGGCAGCCCTAACAGTTCTCCAACTTTGGGACTGCACCAAGCAACTCCTCGATCATGGCAAACTGGGAGGATTCCTGTGGAAGAAGGTACCAACGTATGACTCTCTAGTCTATGAATCCGTTGCTACTTTCGAACCACAGGACAAGGGCAAGGCATTCTCCTTCCAGTTGCGGGACAAGAAGCATACCCTAACCAAGGAAGAACTCAGAGAGCTTTTTGATATGTCTGCCTAACCTACACCTGGGTGAGAGTCCACTAATGGCAAACACTTGGACTTCTGGCTACAAGCTACAGGGGCAGAGTTCGACACTAGAGGAGAATACAACTACAAGATCACCCACCCTTGCCTACGTTTGATCCACAAAGTGCTTGCACTTGCATTCCTGGGTCAAGGGGAGGTGAACAAGATCTCATGTGTCGACTTGGCGATCCTATGGTGTCTCACCCCAGAGAGTGAGGCCGTTCCGGACTGGGCAGATATTTTCATGTATTCTGTCCAGAAGACGCAAAAGAAGGCCACAGGAAGAATTGGTTTTGGGGGTATGATCACCCTCATCGCTTTGAAGTACTTTGATCCCGAAGAGACTACACTAGAGCCGGTCCCTGGTTCCTTCATCTACAACCTTGACCAATTGAGGAAGTCCAGACTCATCTATGGTGATCGTAGGGACGGATTCGTTTGGTTATCTCATGCAGTAGGGGACCACAGGATGAAGCTGCCGCGACCAATACCCTTTGGTCCAACAATAAAAGATTTTGCCCTATCTTCGGATGAACCCGGCGCACGAGAAGCACCTGCCCGACCACCCGCGCGAAAGGAGGCTCCATCGTCTGGTTCACTCAGCCAAATGCTGGACCGCCTAGATCGCCTTGCGGCCAGGCAGGCGGAGATCTACAACCAGCAGACCACCACGGCAGCAGTCGTGCATGCAATTGCGCTGGACTTGGACCGCCTACACCAGTATTCGGTAACGCGCTTTGATGATATTGAGGGACAAGTGGCCCTTCTACGCCACAAACAGGAGGAGTTCTTCAAGGGACATGGTCCAGCGGGACCTTCCACACCCCCAAAGTGAGTGTAGCTCTTCCCCCCCTAATTTCTTTTCTTTGTCTTTTCTACATTAAGGACAATGTGATCTTTTAAGTGTGGGGGAAGAGTCTATATTTACTTTCTATCTTTGTATTCAGTTTTTGCATTTGTTTCAGCATATTTGATTCAGTATTTTTGAATTTCAGTATTTTCGAGATTAAAAAAAAAATCTCTGAAAATCCTGGGACAAGCTGAAAACCCGAAAGGGCGGCTTGGGTAAAAAGCAGGTGACCCGAACCAGCGCTAGGCTGGGGTTAAAAGGTGTCTGAGTGGCGTGAGCTTACGTGAGCACATCTATGACAAAAATATGAGTGGCTAGGATGAAAACCCAAAAGGGATCCTAGGCAAAATGAGTGAAAAGAAGAAGAGTGTTTTTCTAGGATCTCATTTTACCGACGGGGCGACATAAGTGGAGACAAAGAATGATTGTCGGGTAGGTCACTTTGGGAGTCATAAGGAGTTATAGATGAAGGCTAGGATTAGAGGCTACTCACACTATTGGATGTCCGGGTTAGGCTTAGGGGAAGTACTCTGCTTGCCCCTTTTGCTTGTTGATTGAGAATGTGTATGATGGTGGATTGACGCCAGGAGCTTGACATGGGTTAGGTGACTCTTAGTAGGAGGACGCACTTCCTGAGACCTTGGGTGCTGCATTGGAGGAGTAGACTTTCTCTTAGTTGCCCGAGGACGAGCAAAGGTCTAAGTGTGGGGGAGTTTGATAAGCACTACTTTGTAGAGCTTAACTAAGAGTCATTAGAGGATTTATTGGTGTCATTTGGGTAGTTTTAGACACATTCTTGTGCATGGAGTATGGAGGCGAAGTCTTGGTGTTTTGGAGATGTTTTGAGCTTACTTGAAGATTGTTGGAGACATTGAAGAAGAAGCAGCCACGAGAGAGCCTATGGAAGAATAGAAGAGGAGAATGCTGGTGCAGCAGGTCGAGCATTAACCGCAATCGTGGGTGAGGTTTCCGTGATCGCGGGACTTCGAGGCATTCGAGACACTTCTGCAGGCGCGGAGGAGAGCAAGGAGCGCGGAACTACATGGCCCGCGATCAAGGTCCATCACCCGCGATCGCGGGTCAGCACGGCAGAGTTATTTGGGATTTCCCAAACCTATCTTATCTGTTTTCTTTATTTTTAGTTTATTTATTCCGTTTTCTAATTTCAGTGGGCTAGGTCATTTGTTAAGCCCACATATATATACTCTCTTAGTTTTTAGGTTTTTAGAAGCCAGTTTTAGTTTGGAGAATTGCTACATTGTTCGTTTTTCATTGATTCAGAGTTTTTATGAAGAACATGAGGAGGAACTAACCTTCTTGGTTCCGCCTAACAATTGAAGCATTCATTGGATTTTGGTTGTGAGATTATCTTTCGTGTTCGAGTTCCTATTGGTTTGTATTATCTCTTCTAAGCCTATTCCATTGGATTTCATTGATTGCACTAGCTCGCGCAACTAGTTGTTATTGGTGATTTTCATACTGCTAGGATTAGGAAATTGTTGGTCTAACGTCCTATTCTGCTGTAGCAACTATAATTTACATGCTCTGGTTGAAATTGTTCTATTGTAGGGAGAGATAATTACATGGTAAATGCATCTGAGCGAGCATTCTGTATATCCTGGTTAATTCTTATATGCATTGCTGCCTTTGGGTTGAACCTTTAGTGGTACTAGGGTTATTCATTGGTAAGGGTTCTTAGTGGAAGGTTTCCCTTTGAATCTACATAAGATCGGGACAGGAACAACCATAGGAAGGAAGAAGAACTCGAGATAATCTATGATCAACCATATTCAGTGATTGTGGATATTTGTTAGGATGAGCATTTTTCCTTTATTTGATTTATCCATAGATTTTAGCAAACCAAACCTCAAAACCCCCTTTTGTTACACTGTTCGGTTGGTATTTGATTGTTAACAAGAAAATAGACGCCTGTGATTCTCTTGGGATTTCGACCCTTGCTTACTCACTATTCTAGTTTGGAAGTTAAGGTTACTTTGATTTGGCATAACGACCTTAGGCCATGTCATAAAACGTAGGTGTTTTTAGTGTTGTTTTCCCCCAAAACTCTTAGCTCTTTGTTTTCCCCCAATATATTGACATTATAAAATGATTCACAGAAAGAAATTGACAAAATTTGAAACTCATAAATTTCGCTCAAAGTTATGCCTTGTGTCGTAAATGGTAAATCGAATGTGTTTGTAGTGTTGTTTGTCAGCCAAACTCTTATCTCAAAGTTTTGCTATTTGTTGTAAATGGTAAATCGTAGATGTTTGGTGTGTTTGTTTTTGCCCAAATTCTTAGGTCTTTGTTTCCCAACAATATTTTGACAATATAAGATGATTTACAGAAAGAAATTGACAAAATTTAATACTCTTAACTTTCACTCAAAGTTGTGCCTTGTGTGTCGTAAATGGTAAATCGTAGGTGTTTTTAGCGTCGTTTGTCACCCAAACTCTTAGCAATTTGTTTCCCCTCATTATTTTAGCAATATAAGATTACTCAAGAATGAAATTTACAAAATTTGATACTCATAAGTTTCGCTCAAAGTTATTCCTTGTGTCATAAATGATAAAACGTAGGTGTTTATAGTGTTGTTTGTTGCCAAAACTCTTAGCTCTTTGTCTCCCCCCAATATATTGACAATATAAGATGATTCACAGAATGAAATTGATAAAAATTGAAACTCATAACTTACGCTCCAAGTTGTCCCTTGTGTCGTAAATGTAAATCGTAGGTGTTTGTAGTGTTGTTGGTCGCCCAAACTCTTAACTCAGAGTAGTGGTATTTGTCGTAAATGGTAAATCGTAGGTGTTTGAAGTGTTGTTTTTTGCCCAAACTCTTAGGTCTTTGTTTGCCCCCAATATTTACACAATATAAGACGATTCACAGATAGAAATTGACAAAATTTGATACTCATAACTTTCGCTCAAAGGTGTGCCTTGTTTGTCGTAAAGGGTAAATCGTAGGTGTTTTTAGTGTTGTTTGTCATCCAAACTCTTAGCACTTTGTTTCTTCCCAATATTATAACAATATATGATTATTCACGGAACGAAATTTACAAAATTTGAAACGCATATGTTGATTCACGAAAAGAAATTGACAAAATTTGAAACTTATAACTTTCGCTCAAAGTTGTACCTTGTGTCGTAAATGGTAAAACGTAGGTGTTTTTAGTGTTGTTTTTCACCAAAACACTTAGATCTTTGTTTCCCCCCAATATATTGACATTATAAAATGACTCACAGAAAGAAATTGACAAAATTTGAAACTCATAACTTTCGCTCAAAGTTATGCCTTGTGTCGTAAATGGTAAATCAAAGGTGTTTGTAGTATTGTATGTCGACCAAACTCTTATCTCAAAGTTGTGCTATTTGTGGTAAATGGTAAATCGTAGATGTTTGGTGTATTTAATTTAGCTCAAGCTCTTAGATCTTTGTTTCCTCCAAATATTTTAATAATATAAGATGATTTACGGAAAGAAATTGACAAAATTTGATACTCTCAACTTTCACTCAAAGTTGTGCCTTGTGTGTCGCAAATGGTAAATCGTAGGTGTTTTAAGCGTCGTTTATCACCCAAACTCTTAGCAATTTGTTTCCAACCAATATTTTAGCAATATAAGATAATTCACGGAATGAAATTTACAAAATTTGATACTCATAACTTTCGCTCGAAGTTGTGTCTTGTGTTGTAAATTGTAAAACGTAGGTGTTTATAGTGTTGTTTGTTGCCAAAACTCTTAGATCTTTGTCCCCCCCCCCCCCCCCCAATATATTGACAATATAAGATGATTCACATAATGAAATTGATAAAAATGGAAACACATAACTTACGCTCCAAGTTCTGCCTTGTGTCGTCAATGGTAAATCGTAGGTGTTTGTAGTGTTGTTTGTCGCCCAAACTCTTAACTCAGAGTTCTGGTATTTGTCGTAAATGGTAAGTCGTAGGTGTTTGAATTGTTGTTTTTCGCCCAAACTCTTAGGTCTTTGTTTGCCCCCAATATTTTGACAATATAAGATGATTCACAGATAGAAATTGACAAAATTTGATACTCATAACTTTCTCTCAAAGTTGTGTCTTGTGTGTCGTAAAAGGTTAATTGTAGGTGCTTTTAGTGTTGTTTGTCATCCAAACTCTTAGCACTTTGTTTCCCCCAATATTATAACAATATATGATTATTCACGGAACAAAATTTACAAAATTTGAAATGCATACGATGATTCACGAAAAGAAATTGACAAAGTTTGAGACTCATAACTTTCGCTCAAAGTTGTGCCTTGTGTCGTAAATGGTAAAACGTAGGTGTTTTTAGTGTTGTTTTTCACCAAAACTCTTAGCTCATTGTTTGCCCCCAATATATTGACATTATAAAGTGATTCACAGAAAGAAACTGACCAAATTTGAAACTCATAACTTTCGCTCAAAGTTATGCCTTGTCTCGTAAATGTTAAATCAAAGGTGTTTGTAGTATTGTATGTCGACCAAACTCTTATCTCAAAGTTGTGCTATTTGTGGTAAATGGTAAATCGTAGATGTTTGGTGTGTTTAATTTAGCCGAAACTCTTAGATCTTTGTTTTCTCCAAATATTTTAACAATATAAGATGATTTACGGAAAGAAATTGACAAAATTTGATACTCTCAACTTTCACTCAAAGTTGTGCCTTGTGTGTCGTAAATGGTAAATCGTAGGTGTTTTAAGCGTCGTTTGTCACCCAAACTCTTAGCAATTTGTTTCCCCCCAATATTTTAGCAATATAAGATTATTCACGGAAATAAATTTACAAAATTTGATACTCATAACTTTCGCTCAAAGTTGTGCCATGTGTCGTAAATTGTAAAACGTAGGTGTTTATAGTGTTGTTTGTTGCCAAAACTCTTAGCTCTTTGTCTCCCCCCCCCCCATATATTGACAATATAAGATGATTCACATAATGAAATTGATAAAAATTGAAACACATAACTTACGCTCCAAGTTGTGCCTTGTGTCGTCAATGCTAAATCGTTGGTGTTTGTAGTGTTGTTTGTCGCCCAAACTCTTAACTCAGAGTTGTGGTATTTGTCATAAATGGTAAGTCGTAGGTGTTTGAATTGTTGTTTTTCGCCCAAACAATTAGGTCTTTGTTTGCCTCCAATATTTTGACAATATAAGATGATTCACAAATAAAAATTGACAAAATTTGATACTCATAACTTTCTCTCAAAGTTGTGCCTTGTGTGTCGTAAAAGGTTAATCGTAGGTGCTTTTAGTGTTGTTTGTCATCCAAACTCTTAGCACTTTGTTTCCCCCAATATGATAACAATATATGATTATTCACGGAATGAAATTTACAAAATTTGAAACGTATACAATGATTCACGAAAAGAAATTAACAAAATTTGAAACTCATAACTTTCGCTCAAAGTTGTGCCTTGTGTCGTAAATGGTAAAACGTAGGTGTTTTTAGTGTTGTTTTTCACCAAAACTCTTAGCTCTTTGTTTCCCCCCAATATATTGATATTATAAAATGATTCACAGAAAGAAATTGACAAAATTTGAAACTCATTCGCTCACAGTTATGCCTTGTGTCGTAAATGTTAAAAATCGAAGGTGTTTGTAGTGTTGTTTGTCGACCAAACTCTTATCTCAAAGTTGTGCTATTTGTTGTAAACGGTAAATCGTAAATGTTTGGTGTGTTTGTTTTTGCCTAAACTCTTAGGTCTTTGTTTCCCCCCAATATTTTGACAATATAAGATGATTTATGGAAAGAAATTGACAAAATTTGATACTCTTAACTTTCACTCAAAGTTGTGCCTTGTGTGTTGTAAATGGTAAATCGTAGATGTTTTAATCGTCGTTTCTCACCCAAACTCTTAGCAATTTGTTTCCCCCAATATTTTAGCAATATAAGATTATTCACGGAATGAAATTTACAAAATTTGATACTCATAACTTTCGCTCAAAGTTATGCCATGTGTCGTAAATTGTAAAACGTAGGTGTTTATAGTGTTGTTTGTTGCCAAAACTCTTACCTCTTTGTCTCCCCCCCCATATATTGACAATATAAGATGATTCACATAATGAAATTGATAAAAATTGAAACACATAACTTACGCTCCAAGTTGTGCCTTGTGTCGTCAATGGTAAATCGTAGGTGTTTGTAGTGTTGTTTGTCGCCCAAACTCTTAACTTAGAGTTGTGGTATTTGTCGTAAATGGTAAATCGAAGGTGTTTGAAGAGTTGTTTTTTGCCCAAACTCTTAGGTCTTGTTTGCCCCCATTATTTTGACAATATAAGATGATTCACAGATAGAAATTGACAAAAATTGATACTCATAACTTTCCCTCAAAGTTGTGTGCCTTGTATGTCGTAAAGGGTAAATCGTAGGTGTTTTTAGTGTTGTTTGTCATCCAAACTCTTAGCACTTTGTTTCCCCCCAATATTATAACAATATATGATTATTCACATAATGAAATTTACAAAATTTGAAACGCATATGTTGATTCACGAAAAAAAATTGACAAAATTTAAAACTCATAACTTTCGCTCAAAGTTGTACCTTGTGTCGTAAATGGTAAAATGTAGGTGATTTTAGTGTTGTTTTTCACCAAAACTCTTAGCTCTTTGTTTCCCCCCAATATATTGACATTATAAAATGATTCACAAAAAGAAATTGACAAAATTTGAAACTCATAACTTTCGCTCAAAGTTATGCCTTGTGTCGTAAATGGTAAATCGTAGGTGTTTGTAGTATTGTATGTCGACCAAACTCTTATCTCAAAGTTGTGCAATTTGTGGTAAATGGTAAATCGTATATGTTTGGTGTGTTTGTTTTAGCCCAAACACTTAGATCTTTGTTTCATCTAATTATTTTAACTATATAAGATGATTTACAGAAAGAAATTGACAAAATTTGATACTCTTAACTTTCACTCAAAGTTGTGCCTTGTGTGTTGTAAATGGTAAATCGTAGATGTTTTAAGCGTCGTTTGTCACCCAAACTCTTAGCAATTTGTTTCCCCCTAATATTTTAGCAATATAAGATTATTCACGGAATGAAATTTATAAAATTTGATACTCATAACTTTCGCTCAAAGTTGTGCCTTGTGTCGTAAATTGTAAAACGTAGGTGTTAATAGTGTTGTTTGTTGCCAAAATGCTTAGCTCTTTGTTCCCCCCAATATATTGACAATATAAGATGATTCACATAATGAAATTGATAAAAATTGAAACACATAACGTACGCTCCATGTTGTGCCTTGTGTCGTCAATGGTAAATCTTGGTGTTTGTAGTGTTGTTTGTCGCCCAAATTCTTAACTCAGAGTTGTGGTATTTGTCGTAAATGGTAAGTCGTAGGTGTTTGAATTGTTGTTTTTCACCCAAACACTTAGGTCTTTGTTTGCCCCCAATATTTTGACAATATAAGATGATTCACAAATAGAAATTGAATAAAATTTGATACTCATAACTTTCTCTTAAAGTTGTGCCTTGTGTGTCGTATAAGGTTAATCGTAGGTGCTTTTAGTGTTGTTTGTCATCCAAACTCTTAGCACTTTGTTTCCCCCCAATATTATAACACTATATGATTATTCACGGAAAGAAATTTACAAAATTTGAAACGCATACGATGATTAACGAAAAGAAATTGACAAAATTTGAAACTCATAACTTTCGCTCAAAGTTGTGCCTTGTGTCATAAATGGTAAAACGTAGGTGTTTTTAGTGTTGTTTTTCACCAAAAATCTTAGCTCTTTGTTCCCCCCTAATATATTGACATTATAAAATGATTCACAGAAAGAAATTGACAAAATTTGAAACTCATAACTTTCGCTCAAAGTTATGCCTAGTGTCGTAAATGGTAAATCGGAGGTGTTTGTAGTGTTGGTTGTCGACCAAACTCTTATCTCAAAGTTGTGCTTTTTGTTGTAAATGGTAAATCGTAGATGTTCGGTGTGTTTGTTTTTTCCCAAACTCTTAGGTGTTTGTTTTCCACCAATATTTTGACAATATAAGATGATTTACGGAAAGAAATTGACAAAATTTGATACTCTCAACTTTCACTCAAAGTTGTGCCTTGTGTGTCGTAAATCGTAAATCGTAGGTGTTTTAAGCATCGTTTGTCACACAAACTCTAAGCAATTTGTTTCCCCCAAATACTTTAGCAATATAAGATTATTCACGGAATGAAATTGACAAAATTTGATACTCATAACTTTCGCTCAAAGTTGTGCCTTGTGTGTCGTAAAGTGTAAATCGTAGGTGTTTTTAGTGTTGTTTGTCATCCAAACTCTTAGCACTTTGTTTCCCCCCAATATTATAACAATATATGATTATTCACGGAACGAAATTTACAAAATTTGAAACGCATATGTTGATTCTCGAAAAGAAATTGACAAAATTTAAAACACATAACTTTCGCTCAAAGTTGTACCTTGTGTCGTAAATGGTAAAACGTAGGTGTTTTCAGTGTTGTTTTTCAGCAAAACTCTTAGCTCTTTGTTTCCCCCCAATATATTGACATTATAAAATGATTAACAGAAAGAAATTTACAAAATTTGAAACTCATACCTTTCGCTCAAAGTTATGCCTTGTGTCGTAAATGGTAAATCGAAGGTGTTTGTAGTATTGTATGTCGACCAAACTCTTATCTCAAAGTTGTGCTATTTGTGGTAAATGGTAAATCGTAGATGTTTGGTGTGTTTGTTTTAGCCCAAACTCTTATATCTTTGTTTCCTCCAAATATTTTAACAATATAAGATGACTTACGGAAAGAAATTGACAAAATTTGATACTCTTAACTTTCACTCAAAGTTGTGCCTTGTGTGTCGTAAATGGTAAATCGTAGGTGTTTTAAGGATCGTTTGTCACACAAACTCTTAGCAATTTGTTCCCCCCCAATACTTTAGCAATATAAGATTATTCACGGAATGAAATTTACAAAATTTGATACTCATAACTTTCGCTCAAAGTTGTGCCTTGTGTCGTAAATTGTAAAACGTAGGTGTTTTTAGTGTTGTTTTTCACCAAAACTCTTAGCTCAAAGTTGTGCTATTTGTTGTAAATGGTAAATCGTAGATGTTTGGTGTGTTTGTTTTTGCCTAAACTCTTAGGTCTTTGTTTCCCCCCAATATTTTGACAATATAACATGATTTACGGAAAGAAATTGACAAAATTTGATACTCTTAATTTTCACTTAAAGTTGTGCCTTATGCGTCGTAAATGCTAAATCGTAGGTGTTTTTAGTGTCGGTTGTCACCCAAACTCTTAGCAATTTGTTCCCCCTCAATATTTTAGCAATATAAGATTATTCACAGAATTAAATTTACAAAGTTTGGTACTCATAACTTTCGCTCAAAGTTGTGCCTTATGTCGTAAATGGTAAAACGTAGGTGTTTTTAGTGTTGTTTTTCACCAAAACTCTTAGCTCTTTGTTTCCCCCCAATATATTGACATTATAAAATGATTCACAGAAAGAAATTGACAAAATTTGAAACTCATAACTTTCGCTCAAAGTTATGCCTTGTGTCGTAAATGGTAAATCGAAGGTGTTTGTAGAGTTGTTTGTCGACCAAACTCTTATCTCAAAGTTGTGCTATTTGTTGTAAATGGTAAATCGTAGATGTTTGGTGTGTTTGTTTTTTCCCAAACTCTTAGGTCTTTGTTTCACCCCAATATTTTGACAATATAAGATGATTTACGGAAAGAAATTGACAAAATTTGATACTCTTAACTTTCACTCAAAGTTATGCCTTGTGTGTCGTAAATGGTAAATCGTAGGTATTTTTAGCGTCGTTTGTGACCCAAACTCTTAGCAATTTGTTTCCTCCAAAATTTTAGCAATATAAGATTATTCACGGAATGAAATTTATTACCTTTGATACTCATAACTTTCGCTCAAAGTTGTGCCTTGTGTCGTAAATGGTAAAACGTAGGTGTTTATATTGTTGTTTGTTGCCAAAACTCTTAGCTCTTTGTCTCCCCCCAATATATTGACAATATAAGATGATTCACAGAATGAAATTGATAAAAATTGAAACTGATAACTTACGCTGCAAGTTGTGTCTTGTGTCGTAAATGGTAAATCGTAGGTGTTTGTAGTGTTGTTTGTCGCCCAAACTCTTAACTCAGAGTTGTGGTATTTGTCGTAAATGGTAAATCGTAGGTGTTTGAAGTGTTGTTTTCTACCCAAACTCTTAGGTCTTTGTTTTTCCCTAATACTTTGACAATATAAGATGATTCACAAATAGAAATTGACAAAATTTGATACTCATAACTTTCGCTCAAAGTTGTGCCTTGTGTGTCGTAAAGGGTAAATCGTAGGTGTTTTTAGTGTTGTTTGTCATCCAAACTCTTAGCACTTTGTTTCCCCCCAATATTATAACAATATATGATTATTCACGGAAATAAATTTACAAAATTTGAAACGCATATGTTGATTCACGAAAAGAATTTGATAAAATTTAAAACTCATAACTTCGCTCAAAGTTGTACATTGTGTCGTAAATGGTAAAACGTAGGTGTTTTTAGTGTTGTTTTTCACCAAAACTCTTAGCTCTTTGTTCTCCCCCCCAATATATTGACATTATAAAATGATTCACAAAAAGAAATTTACAAAATTTGAAACTCATAACTTTCGCTCAAAGTTATGCCTTGTGTTGTAAATGGTAAATCGAAGGTGTTTGTAGTATTGTATGTCGACCAAACTCTTATCTCAAAGTTGTGCCATTTGTGGTAAATCGTAAATCTTAGATGTTTGGTATGTTTGTTTTAGCCCAAACTCTTAGATCTTTGTTTCCTCCAAATATTTTAACAATATAAGATGACTTACGGAAAGAAATTGACAAAATTTGATACTCTTAACTTTCACTCAAAGTTGTGCCTTGTGTGTCGTAAATGGTAAATCGTAGGTGTTTTAAGCATCGTTTGTCGCACAAACTCTTAGCATTTTGTTTCCCCCCAATACTTTAGCAATATAAGATTATTCACGATGTAACACCCCCAGGCCAGTGGTGCTACAGTGCCATAATCCAAAAGGATTATAAGGCGGGTGAAAGAAAAAATGCAAAACATAACCCATATATATATAATGTATCAAAAGCGGCACAGCGGAAAAAAAAACCTGTCCAGAGTTTGAAATCACAATCAAACTTAACGTGCCGAAAATACAACAATTTACAAACCAGAAACCAATACAACAAGTTCGACCACTTCAAGGTCCAAAACCCAAAACGATACGTACAACCAAGTCAAAGTCCAAAACCAAAAGTAGAGCCTTCGACCCAAAACCGACGGTGATCAGGATCCTCCTTGCTGGCGCTAAATCTGCAAAGCCAAATTGACTGGGGGACCCGATACCCCAGCCAACCACGGCACGTAAACCGAAGCCGGTCAGTCTTTTGAAAGACTGGCAAGACTCCTCAAGCCAAAATAGTTTAAAAACACATAGCATTGTCACGACAATCCAATCATGTCAAACAACAATCTACCACACAATATATATATATATATATAACTATACTTAACCAATATCACTCCGACCAACCAACCACATATCAAACCTATACGCACATTATCACATAACAATTCATTTCTCATATTTATTCAGTTCTTCACTATGCTAATATGTTCAATTCAACTTTCAATCAACTCAGGTTCACAACCTTGATTAGTTACAATCAATCACTATAGCACACGTAAATTTACAACCACAACCAATGGCCAACAATGACCCACAACCACAACTAATAACAATCAACGCAACCAACCTTCATAATCCACTAGTTACCATAAACAACCATACCAACAGAAATCCACCTCATAAGGAACTAATATTGAACGATAAGTCACTAGCCAATAATCAATATCCAACATAAAACCAATAACCAAAACACACAATCAATATTCGCCAACACAACCACTTAATCAAGCGCACAGTTAATATCATCACAAAATCACTTACTCAGGTACACAACCAACATTCAACACAAAATCACTTAATCAGTTCGCAACCAACATTCAACACATAATAGATATCACAACAATCAACCAATTGTAATCAAACAATAATATAACTCAACACTGAAACACAAACGACTCCAACACATCTCCAATTCAACCTCCAATCCATTTCAACCCTTGCCCTTAACGACGTAGGCGTATACCTTGTATACCCTGCGCGGTTTGGTGAGTATATCATCACCTGGCCCTTCGACCTCCAATTCAATTTCAACCCTTGGCCCTTAACGACGTAGGCGTAAACCCTACGCGGTTTGGTGGAATCCATTCCTACCTTCGGCCCTTAACGACGTAGGCGTATACCTTGTATACCCTACGCGGTTTGGTGAAATCCCTTTCAAATCCTTGGCCCTTAACGACGTAGGCGTATACCTTGTATACCCTGCGCGGTTGGGTGAAATCCATTCCAACCCTTGGCCCATCGACCTCCAATTAACAACAATCCAACCTCCACACTGACACTCAATCAAATAACACAAACGACAATCAAAATCACATAATTACACATTATCACATCTCATCACACATCAACACACATCACACACATTTCAACCAAGCAATAATATAGTCAATTAATCCAATTTAACCAACAACAATCCACCATCACACCTGTACTCAATCAATCATACTTAGTCACAATTTACTACCACGTCAACATTTAATCAGACACAACCCGAGACAAATACGAACACACACACACGCATATATTCAACCACGTAATTCTACATCCAATAATCCAGCACATAACCAATATCTGCCAACAATCAAGCAACAACCAATACCCAGCATAAGACCAATAACAAAACACACAACTGGTATCGGAGGCACGACCAATAATTATGCACACAATCCAACACACAACCGCCAACACACACAGGTGTCGACAAACACACATATTCAACCAAGAATTTTCACAACTAATAATCCAAATTAATTTACTCAGACAAGGCTAAATCAATTACTGAATCAATATGGGGACAAAAGTAATTTTATAAAATATACGAAGGGTTAGCAAGATTTATCTTGCCTCAAACTCGACAACCACGACCTCAGAGATCTCCAACCAACTCGAACGAACCTGCGAAATCAATCCGAGCAAATCCCTGACATTAATTAACTCATACAAATCCACTACGAACAAACCCCCAAATCAAACCCTAGAATCATACCTTCAATTTCAACCCAAATCTGCCCACACTTCTCCTCAATTTCACACCTAAACTGTCCAAACCCAAATCTTCCCAAACGTACCAAATCTGTCACAATAGAAATTCAGTAAAAAATTTCAGATTGAAGAGATCCCCAACATACCTCATCGTCACCTTGCTCTCGCCGCCGGGATGGGGCTTCTCGTCGCCGGAGCAACACTAGCAGCAGTGACTCAGCTACAACAGCAGCCCTCGTGACACAGCAGCAGCAACACGCAGCAGCTCCCGGACAGTAGCAGCACCACGACCACCAGCACAGCTCCAGAACAGAGGAGGAAGAGGACGACGCACAACGGTGGGGTCGAGCTCACCGAAGACGACGCTTGGCTGGGTTGGCTCGTCGTGGGTCGCGCGAACAGAGGAGGAGAAGAGGCGGCTCAGCAGCAAACACGAGCTGGTCGCGGCTCGCCTCAGGGAAGGAAGTGGTGGCCACAGCCGGGTCGAGCTCACCGGCGGGGTCCGGGGTCGTCCACCGGCAGGAAGGCAGCTAACAGACGAGCGGCGGGAGTGGAGCTCTCTCTCTCTCTCTCTCACGTGGTGCACACCAGCTGAAGGAGGTAAGGGTTTTTATACCCAATTTATAATTTCATTCCAATTTCCCAAATTTAAGTAATCCCATAATTAATTTACCATTATGCCATTACTAACATCCTTGGGGTATTTCACACGGAATGAAATTTACAAAATTTGATACTCATAACTTTCTCTCAAAGTTGTGCCTTGTGTTGTAAATGGTAAATCGAAGGTGTTTGTAGTATTGTATGTCGACCAAACTCTTATCTCAAAGTTGTGCCATTTGTGGTAAATCGTAAATCTTAGATGTTTGGTATGTTTGTTTTAGCCCAAACTATTAGATCTTTGTTTCCTCCAAATATTTTAACAATATAAGATGACTTACGGAAAGAAATTGACAAAATTTGATACTCTTAACTTTCACTCAAAGTTGTGCCTTGTGTGTCGTAAATGGTAAATCGTAGGTGTTTTAAGCATCGTTTGTCGCACAAACTCTTAGCAATTTGTTTCCCCCCAATACTTTAGCAATATAAGATTATTCACGATGTAACACCCCCAAGCCAGTGGTGCTACAGTGCCATAATCCAAAAGGATTATAAGGCGGGTGAAAGAAAAAATGCAAAACATAACCCATATATATATAATGTATCAAAAGCGACACAGCGGAAAAAAAAAACCTGTCCAGAGTTTGAAATCACAATCAAACTTAACGTGCAGAAAATACAACAATTTACAAACCAGAAACCAATACAACAAGTTCGACCACTTCAAGGTCCAAAACCCAAAACGATACGTACAACCAAGTCAAAGTCCAAAACCAAAAGTAGAGCCTTCGACCCAAAACCGACGGTGATCAGGATCCTCCTTGCTGGCGCTAAATCTGCAAAGCCAGATTGACTGGGGGACCCGATACCCCAGCCAACCGCGGCACGTAAACCAAAGCCGGTCAGTCTTTTGAAAGACTGGCAAGACTCCTCAAGCCAAAATAGTTTAAAAACACATAGCATTGTCACGACAATCCAATCATGTCAAACAACAATCTACCACACAATATATATATATATATAACTATACTTAACCAATATCACTTCGACCAACCAACCACATATCAAACCTATACGCACATTATCACATAACAATTCATTTCTCATCTTTATTCAGTTCTTCACTATGCTAATATGTTCAATTCAACTTTCAATCAACTCAAGTTCACAACCTTGATTAGTTACAATCAATCACTATAGCACACGTAAATTTACAACCACAACCAATGGCCAACAATGACCCACAACCACAACTAATAACAATCAACGCAACCAACCTTCATAATCCACTAGTTACCATAAACAACCATACCAACAGAAATCCACCTCATAAGGAACTAATATTGAACGATAAGTCACTAGCCAATAATCAATATCCAACATAAAACCAATAACCAAAACACACAATCAATATTCGCCAACACAACCACTTAATCAAGCGCACAGTTAATATCATCACAAAATCACTTACTCAGGTACACAACCAACATTCAACACAAAATCACTTAATCAGTTCGCAACCAACATTCAACACATAATAGATATCACAACAATCAACCAATTGTAATCAAACAATAATATAACTCAACACTGAAACACAAACGACTCCAACACATCTCCAATTCAACCTCCAATCCATTTCAACCCTTGCCCTTAACGACGTAGGCGTATACCTTGTATACCCTGCGCGGTTTGGTGAGTATATCATCACCTGGCCCTTCGACCTCCAATTCAATTTCAACCCTTGGCCCTTAACGACGTAGGCGTAAACCCTACGCGGTTTGGTGGAATCCATTCCTACCTTCGGCCCTTAACGACGTAGGCGTATACCTTGTATACCCTACGCGGTTTGGTGAAATCCCTTTCAAATCCTTGGCCCTTAACGACGTAGGCGTATACCTTGTATACCCTGCGCGGTTGGGTGAAATCCATTCCAACCCTTGGCCCATCGACCTCCAATTAACAACAATCCAACCTCCACACTGACACTCAATCAAATAACACAAACGACAATCAAAATCACATAATTACACATTATCACATCTCATCACACATCAACACACATCACACACATTTCAACCAAGCAATAATATAGTCAATTAATCAAATTTAACCAACAACAATCCACCATCACACCTGTACTCAATCAATCATACTTAGTCACAATTTACTACCACGTCAACATTTAATCAGACACAACCCGAGACAAATACGAACACACACACACGCATATATTCAACCACGTAATTCTACATCCAATAATCCAGCACATAACCAATATCTGCCAACAATCAAGCAACAACCAATACCCAGCATAAGACCAATAACAAAACACACAACTGGTATCCGAGGCACGACCAATAATTATGCACACAATCCAACACACAACCGCCAACACACAGGTGTCGACAAACACACATATTCAACCAAGAATTTTCACAACTAATAATCCAAATTAATTTACTCAGACAAGGCTAAATCAATTACTGAATCAATATAGGGACAAAAGTAATTTTATAAAATATACGAAGGGTTAGCAAGATTTATCTTGCCTCAAACTCGACAACCACGACCTCAGAGATCTCCAACCAACTCGAACGAACCTGTGAAATCAATCCGAGCAAATCCCTGACATTAATTAACTCATACAAATCCACTACGAACAAACCCCCAAATCAAACCCTAGAATCATACCTTCAATTTCAACCCAAATCTGCCCACACTTCTCCTCAATTTCACACCTAAACTGTCCAAACCCAAATCTTCCCAAACGTACCAAATCTGTCACAACAGAAATTCAGTAAAAAATTTCAGATTGAAGAGATCCCCAACATACCTCATCGTCACCTTGCTCTCGCCGCCGGGATGGGGCTTCTCGTCGCCGGAGCAACACTAGCAGCAGTGACTCAGCTACAACAGCAGCCCTCGTGACACAGCAGCAGCAACACGCAGCAGCTCCCGGACAGTAGCAGCACCACGACCACCAGCACAGCTCCAGAACAGAGGAGGAAGAGGACGACGCACAACGGTGGTCCGGTCGAGCTCACCGGAGACGACGCTTGGCTGGGTTGGCTCGTCGTGGGTCGCGCGAACAGAGGAGGAGAAGAGGCGGCTCAGCAGCAAACACCAGCTGGTCGCGGCTCGCCTCAGGGAAGGAAGTGGTGGCCACAGCCGGGTCGAGCTCACCGGCGGGGTCCGGGGTCGTCCACCGGCGGGAAGGCAGCTAACAGACGAGCGGCGGGAGTGGAGCTCTCTCTCTCTCTCTCACGTGGTGCACACCAGCTGAAGGAGGTAAGGGTTTTTATACCCAATTTATAATTTCATTCCAATTTCCCAAATTTAAGTAATCCCATAATTAATTTACCATTATGCCATTACTAACATCCTTGGGGTATTTCACACGGAATGAAATTTACAAAATTTGATACTCATAACTTTCTCTCAAAGTTGTGCCTTGTGTTGTAAATGGTAAATCGAAGGTGTTTGTAGTATTGTATGTCGACCAAACTCTTATCTCAAAGTTGTGCCATTTGTGGTAAATCGTAAATCTTAGATGTTTGGTATGTTTGTTTTAGCCCAAACTCTTAGATCTTTGTTTCCTCCAAATATTTTAACAATATAAGATGACTTACGGAAAGAAATTGACAAAATTTGATACTCTTAACTTTCACTCAAAGTTGTGCCTTGTGTGTCGTAAATGGTAAATCGTAGGTGTTTTAAGCATCGTTTGTCGCACAAACTCTTAGCAATTTGTTTCCCCCCAATACTTTAGCAATATAAGATTATTCACGATGTAACACCCCTAGGCCAGTGGTGCTACAGTGCCATAATCCAAAAGGATTATAAGGCGGGTGAAAGAAAAAATGCAAAACATAACCCATATATATATAATGTATCAAAAGCGGCACAGCGGAAAAAAAAAACCTGTCCAGAGTTTGAAATCACAATCAAACTTAACGTGCACAAAATACAACAATTTACAAACAAGAAACCAATACAACAAGTTCGACCACTTCAAGGTCCAAAACCCAAAACGATACGTACAACCAAGTCAAAGTCCAAAACCAAAAGTAGAGCCTTCGACCCAAAACCGACGGTGATCAGGATCCTCCTTGCTGGCGCTAAATCTGCAAAGCCAGATTGACTGGGGGACCCGATACCCCAGCCAACCGCGGCACGTAAACCGAAGCCGGTCAGTCTTTTGAAAGACTGGCAAGACTCCTCAAGCCAAAATAGTTTAAAAACACATAGCATTGTCACGACAATCCAATCATGTCAAACAACAATCTACCACACAATATATATATATATATATATAACTATACTTAACCAATATCACTCCGACCAACCAACCACATATCAAACCTATACGCACATTATCACATAACAATTCATTTCTCATCTTTATTCAGTTCTTCACTATGCTAATATGTTCAATTCAACTTTCAATCAACTCAGGTTCACAACCTTGATTAGTTACAATCAATCACTATAGCACACGTAAATTTACAACCACAACCAATGGCCAACAATGACCCACAACCACAACTAATAACAATCAACGCAACCAACCTTCATAATCCACTAGTTACCATAAACAACCATACCAACAGAAATCCACCTCATAAGGAACTAATATTGAACGATAAGTCACTAGCCAATAATCAATATCCAACATAAAACCAATAACCAAAACACACAATCAATATTCGCCAACACAACCACTTAATCAAGCGCACAGTCAATATCATCACAAAATCACTTACTCAGGTACACAACCAACATTCAACACAAAATCACTTAATCAGTTCGCAACCAACATTCAACACATAATAGATATCACAACAATCAACCAATTGTAATCAAACAATAATATAACTCAACACTGAAACACAAACGACTCCAACACATCTCCAATTCAACCTCCAATCCATTTCAACCCTTGCCCTTAACGACGTAGGCGTATACCTTGTATACCCTGCGCGGTTTGGTGAGTATATCATCACCTGGCCCTTCGACCTCCAATTCAATTTCAACCCTTGGCCCTTAACGACGTAGGCGTAAACCCTACGCGGTTTGGTGGAATCCATTCCTACCTTCGGCCCTTAACGACGTAGGCGTATACCTTGTATACCCTACGCGGTTTGGTGAAATCCCTTTCAAATCCTTGGCCCTTAACGACGTAGGCGTATACCTTGTATACCCTGCGCGGTTGGGTGAAATCCATTCCAACCCTTGGCCCATCGACCTCCAATTAACAACAATCCAACCTCCACACTGACACTCAATCAAATAACACAAACGACAATCAAAATCACATAATTACACATTATCACATCTCATCACACATCAACACACATCACACACATTTCAACCAAGCAATAATATAGTCAATTAATCAAATTTAACCAACAACAATCCACCATCACACCTGTACTCAATCAATCATACTTAGTCACAATTTACTACCACGTCAACATTTAATCAGACACAACCCGAGACAAATACGAACACACACACACGCATATATTCAACCACGTAATTCTACATCCAATAATCCAGCACATAACCAATATCTGCCAACAATCAAGCAACAACCAATACCCAGCATAAGACCAATAACAAAACACACAACTGGTATCCGAGGCACGACCAATAATTATGCACACAATCCAACACACAACCGCCAACACACAGGTGTCGACAAACACACATATTCAACCAAGAATTTTCACAACTAATAATCCAAATTAATTTACTCAGACAAGGCTAAATCAATTACTGAATCAATATAGGGACAAAAGTAATTTTATAAAATATACGAAGGGTTAGCAAGATTTATCTTGCCTCAAACTCGACAACCACGACCTCAGAGATCTCCAACCAACTCGAACGAACCTGTGAAATCAATCCGAGCAAATCCCTGACATTAATTAACTCATACAAATCCACTACGAACAAACCCCCAAATCAAACCCTAGAATCATACCTTCAATTTCAACCCAAATCTGCCCACACTTCTCCTCAATTTCACACCTAAACTGTCCAAACCCAAATCTTCCCAAACGTACCAAATCTGTCACAACAGAAATTCAGTAAAAAATTTCAGATTGAAGAGATCCCCAACATACCTCATCGTCACCTTGCTCTCGCCGCCGGGATGGGGCTTCTCGTCGCCGGAGCAACACTAGCAGCAGTGACTCAGCTACAACAGCAGCCCTCGTGACACAGCAGCAGCAACACGCAGCAGCTCCCGGACAGTAGCAGCACCACGACCACCAGCACAGCTCCAGAACAGAGGAGGAAGAGAACGACGCACAACGGTGGTCCGGTCGAGCTCACCGGAGACGACGCTTGGCTGGGTTGGCTCGTCGTGGGTCGCGCGAACAGAGGAGGAGAAGAGGCGGCTCAGCAGCAAACACCAGCTGGTCGCGGCTCGCCTCAGGGAAGGAAGTGGTGGCCACAGCCGGGTCGAGCTCACCGGCGGGGTCCGGGGTCGTCCACCGGCGGGAAGGCAGCTAACAGACGAGCGGCGGGAGTGGAGCTCTCTCTCTCTCTCTCACGTGGTGCACACCAGCTGAAGGAGGTAAGGGTTTTTATACCCAATTTATAATTTCATTCCAATTTCCCAAATTTAAGTAATCCCATAATTAATTTACCATTATGCCATTACTAACATCCTTGGGGTATTTCACACGGAATGAAATTTACAAAATTTGATACTCATAACTTTCTCTCAAAGTTGTGCCTTGTGTTGTAAATGGTAAATCGAAGGTGTTTGTAGTATTGTATGTCGACCAAACTCTTATCTCAAAGTTGTGCCATTTGTGGTAAATCGTAAATCTTAGATGTTTGGTATGTTTGTTTTAGCCCAAACTATTAGATCTTTGTTTCCTCCAAATATTTTAACAATATAAGATGACTTACGGAAAGAAATTGACAAAATTTGATACTCTTAACTTTCACTCAAAGTTGTGCCTTGTGTGTCGTAAATGGTAAATCGTAGGTGTTTTAAGCATCGTTTGTCGCACAAACTCTTAGCAATTTGTTTCCCCCCAATACTTTAGCAATATAAGATTATTCACGATGTAACACCCCTAGGCCAGTGGTGCTACAGTGCCATAATCCAAAAGGATTATAAGGCGGGTGAAAGAAAAAATGCAAAACATAACCCATATATATATAATGTATCAAAAGCGGCACAGCGGAAAAAAAAAACCTGTCCAGAGTTTGAAATCACAATCAAACTTAACGTGCAGAAAATACAACAATTTACAAACCAGAAACCAATACAACAAGTTCGACCACTTCAAGGTCCAAAACCCAAAACGATACGTACAACCAAGTCAAAGTCCAAAACCAAAAGTAGAGCCTTCGACCCAAAACCGCCGGTGATCAGGATCCTCCTTGCTGGCGCTAAATCTGCAAAGCCAGATTGACTGGGGGACCCGATACCCCAGCCAACCGCGGCACGTAAACCAAAGCCGGTCAGTCTTTTGAAAGACTGGCAAGACTCCTCAAGCCAAAATAGTTTAAAAACACATAGCATTGTCACGACAATCCAATCATGTCAAACAACAATCTACCACACAATATATATATATATAACTATACTTAACCAATATCACTCCGACCAACCAACCACATATCAAACCTATACGTACATTATCACATAACAATTCATTTCTCATCTTTATTCAATTCTTCACTATGCTAATATGTTCAATTCAACTTTCAATCAACTCAAGTTCACAACCTTGATTAGTTACAATCAATCACTATAGCACACGTAAATTTACAACCACAACCAATGGCCAACAATGACCCACAACCACAACTAATAACAATCAACGCAACCAACCTTCATAATCCACTAGTTACCATAAACAACCATACCAACAGAAATCCACCTCATAAGGAACTAATATTGAACGATAAGTCACTAGCCAATAATCAATATCCAACATAAAACCAATAACCAAAACACACAATCAATATTCGCCAACACAACCACTTAATCAAGCGCACAGTCAATATCATCACAAAATCACTTACTCAGGTACACAACCAACATTCAACACAAAATCACTTAATCAGTTCGCAACCAACATTCAACACATAATAGATATCACAACAATCAACCAATTGTAATCAAACAATAATATAACTCAACACTGAAACACAAACGACTCCAACACATCTCCAATTCAACCTCCAATCCATTTCAACCCTTGCCCTTAACGACGTAGGCGTATACCTTGTATACCCTGCGCGGTTTGGTGAGTATATCATCACCTGGCCCTTCGACCTCCAATTCAATTTCAACCCTTGGCCCTTAACGACGTAGGCGTAAACCCTACGCGGTTTGGTGGAATCCATTCCTACCTTCGGCCCTTAACGACGTAGGCGTATACCTTGTATACCCTACGCGGTTTGGTGAAATCCCTTTCAAATCCTTGGCCCTTAACGACGTAGGCGTATACCTTGTATACCCTGCGCGGTTGGGTGAAATCCATTCCAACCCTTGGCCCATCGACCTCCAATTAACAACAATCCAACCTCCACACTGACACTCAATCAAATAACACAAACGACAATCAAAATCACATAATTACACATTATCACATCTCATCACACATCAACACACATCACACACATTTCAACCAAGCAATAATATAGTCAATTAATCCAATTTAACCAACAACAATCCACCATCACACCTGTACTCAATCAATCATACTTAGTCACAATTTACTACCACGTCAACATTTAATCAGACACAACCCGAGACAAATACGAACACACACACACGCATATATTCAACCACGTAATTCTACATCCAATAATCCAGCACATAACCAATATCTGCCAACAATCAAGCAACAACCAATACCCAGCATAAGACCAATAACAAAACACACAACTGGTATCCGAGGCACGACCAATAATTATGCACACAATCCAACACACAACCGCCAACACACAGGTGTCGACAAACACACATATTCAACCAAGAATTTTCACAACTAATAATCCAAATTAATTTACTCAGACAAGGCTAAATCAATTACTGAATCAATATAGGGACAAAAGTAATTTTATAAAATATACGAAGGGTTAGCAAGATTTATCTTGCCTCAAACTCGACAACCACGACCTCAGAGATCTCCAACCAACTCGAACGAACCTGTGAAATCAATCCGAGCAAATCCCTGACATTAATTAACTCATACAAATCCACTACGAACAAACCCCCAAATCAAACCCTAGAATCATACCTTCAATTTCAACCCAAATCTGCCCACACTTCTCCTCAATTTCACACCTAAACTGTCCAAACCCAAATCTTCCCAAACGTACCAAATCTGTCACAACAGAAATTCAGTAAAAAAATTCAGATTGAAGAGATCCCCAACATACCTCATCGTCACCTTGCTCTCGCCGCCGGGATGGGGCTTCTCGTCGCCGGAGCAACACTAGCAGCAGTGACTCAGCTACAACAGCAGCCCTCGTGACACAGCAGCAGCAACACGCAGCAGCTCCCGGACAGTAGCAGCACCACGACCACCAGCACAGCTCCAGAACAGAGGAGGAAGAGGACGACGCACAACGGTGGTCCGGTCGAGCTCACCGGAGACGACGCTTGGCTGGGTTGGCTCGTCGTGGGTCGCGCGAACAGAGGAGGAGAAGAGGCGGCTCAGCAGCAAACACCAGCTGGTCGCGGCTCGCCTCAGGGAAGGAAGTGGTGGCCACAGCCGGGTCGAGCTCACCGGCGGGGTCCGGGGTCGTCCACCGGCGGGAAGGCAGCTAACAGACGAGCGGCGGGAGTGGAGCTCTCTCTCTCTCTCTCACGTGGTGCACACCAGCTGAAGGAGGTAAGGGTTTTTATACCCAATTTATAATTTCATTCCAATTTTCCAAATTTAAGTAATCCCATAATTAATTTACCATTATGCCATTACTAACATCCTTGGGGTATTTCACACGGAATGAAATTTACAAAATTGGATACTCATAACTTTCTCTCAAAGTTGTGCCTTGTGTTGTAAATGGTAAATCGAAGGTGTTTGTAGTATTGTATGTCGACCAAACTCTTATCTCAAAGTTGTGCCATTTGTGGTAAATCGTAAATCTTAGATGTTTGGTATGTTTGTTTTAGCCCAAACTATTAGATCTTTGTTTCCTCCAAATATTTTAACAATATAAGATGACTTACGGAAAGAAATTGACAAAATTTGATACTCTTAACTTTCACTCAAAGTTGTGCCTTGTGTGTCGTAAATGGTAAATCGTAGGTGTTTTAAGCATCGTTTGTCGCACAAACTCTTAGCAATTTGTTTCCCCCCAATACTTTAGCAATATAAGATTATTCACGATGTAACACCCCCAGGCCAGTGGTGCTACAGTGCCATAATCCAAAAGGATTATAAGGCGGGTGAAAGAAAAAATGCAAAACATAACCCATATATATATAATGTATCAAAAGCGGCACAGCGGAAAAAAAAAACCTGTCCAGAGTTTGAAATCACAATCAAACTTAACGTGCAGAAAATACAACAATTTACAAACCAGAAACCAATACAACAAGTTCGACCACTTCAAGGTCCAAAACCCAAAACGATACGTACAACCAAGTCAAAGTCCAAAACCAAAAGTAGAGCCTTCGACCCAAAACCGACGGTGATCAGGATCCTCCTTGCTGGCGCTAAATCTGCAAAGCCAGATTGACTGGGGGACCCGATACCCCAGCCAACCGCGGCACGTAAACCAAAGCCGGTCAGTCTTTTGAAAGACTGGCAAGACTCCTCAAGCCAAAATAGTTTAAAAACACATAGCATTGTCACGACAATCCAATCATGTCAAACAACAATCTACCACACAATATATATATATATAACTATACTTAACCAATATCACTCCGACCAACCAACCACATATCAAACCTATACGCACATTATCACATAACAATTCATTTCTCATCTTTATTCAATTCTTCACTATGCTAATATGTTCAATTCAACTTTCAATCAACTCAAGTTCACAACCTTGATTAGTTACAATCAATCACTATAGCACACGTAAATTTACAACCACAACCAATGGCCAACAATGACCCACAACCACAACTAATAACAATCAACGCAACCAACCTTCATAATCCACTAGTTACCATAAACAACCATACCAACAGAAATCCACCTCATAAGGAACTAATATTGAACGATAAGTCACTAGCCAATAATCAATATCCAACATAAAACCAATAACCAAAACACACAATCAATATTCGCCAACACAACCACTTAATCAAGCGCACAGTCAATATCATCACAAAATCACTTACTCAGGTACACAACCAACATTCAACACAAAATCACTTAATCAGTTCGCAACCAACATTCAACACATAATAGATATCACAACAATCAACCAATTGTAATCAAACAATAATATAACTCAACACTGAAACACAAACGACTCCAACACATCTCCAATTCAACCTCCAATCCATTTCAACCCTTGCCCTTAACGACGTAGGCGTATACCTTGTATACCCTGCGCGGTTTGGTGAGTATATCATCACCTGGCCCTTCGACCTCCAATTCAATTTCAACCCTTGGCCCTTAACGACGTAGGCGTAAACCCTACGCGGTTTGGTGGAATCCATTCCTACCTTCGGCCCTTAACGACGTAGGCGTATACCTTGTATACCCTACGCGGTTTGGTGAAATCCCTTTCAAATCCTTGGCCCTTAACGACGTAGGCGTATACCTTGTATACCCTGCGCGGTTGGGTGAAATCCATTCCAACCCTTGGCCCATCGACCTCCAATTAACAACAATCCAACCTCCACACTGACACTCAATCAAATAACACAAACGACAATCAAAATCACATAATTACACATTATCACATCTCATTACACATCAACACACATCACACACATTTCAACCAAGCAATAATATAGTCAATTAATCCAATTTAACCAACAACAATCCACCATCACACCTGTACTCAATCAATCATACTTAGTCACAATTTACTACCACGTCAACATTTAATCAGACACAACCCGAGACAAATACGAACACACACACACGCATATATTCAACCACGTAATTCTACATCCAATAATCCAGCACATAACCAATATCTGCCAACAATCAAGCAACAACCAATACCCAGCATAAGACCAATAACAAAACACACAACTGGTATCCGAGGCACGACCAATAATTATGCACACAATCCAACACACAACCGCCAACACACAGGTTTCGACAAACACACATATTCAACCAAGAATTTTCACAACTAATAATCCAAATTAATTTACTCAGACAAGGCTAAATCAATTACTGAATCAATATAGGGACAAAAGTAATTTTATAAAATATACGAAGGGTTAGCAAGATTTATCTTGCCTCAAACTCGACAACCACGACCTCAGAGATCTCCAACCAACTCGAACGAACCTGTGAAATCAATCCGAGCAAATCCCTGACATTAATTAACTCATACAAATCCACTACGAACAAACCCCCAAATCAAACCCTAGAATCATACCTTCAATTTCAACCCAAATCTGCCCACACTTCTCCTCAATTTCACACCTAAACTGTCCAAACCCAAATCTTCCCAAACGTACCAAATCTGTCACAACAGAAATTCAGTAAAAAAATTCAGATTGAAGAGATCCCCAACATACCTCATCGTCACCTTGCTCTCGCCGCCGGGATGGGGCTTCTCGTCGCCGGAGCAACACTAGCAGCAGTGACTCAGCTACAACAGCAGCCCTCGTGACACAGCAGCAGCAACACGCAGCAGCTCCCGGACAGTAGCAGCACCACGACCACCAGCACAGCTCCAGAACAGAGGAGGAAGAGGACGACGCACAACGGTGGTCCGGTCGAGCTCACCGGAGACGACGCTTGGCTGGGTTGGCTCGTCGTGGGTCGCGCGAACAGAGGAGGAGAAGAGGCGGCTCAGCAGCAAACACCAGCTGGTCGCGGCTCGCCTCAGGGAAGGAAGTGGTGGCCACAGCCGGGTCGAGCTCACCGGCGGGGTCCGGGGTCGTCCACCGGCGGGAAGGCAGCTAACAGACGAGCGGCGGGAGTGGAGCTCTCTCTCTCTCTCTCACATGGTGCACACCAGCTGAAGGAGGTAAGGGTTTTTATACCCAATTTATAATTTCATTCCAATTTCCCAAATTTAAGTAATCCCATAATTAATTTACCATTATGCCATTACTAACATCCTTGGGGTATTTCACACGGAATGAAATTTACAAAATTTGATACTCATAACTTTCTCTCAAAGTTGTGCCTTGTGTTGTAAATGGTAAATCGAAGGTGTTTGTAGTATTGTATGTCGACCAAACTCTTATCTCAAAGTTGTGCCATTTGTGGTAAATCGTAAATCTTAGATGTTTGGTATGTTTGTTTTAGCCCAAACTCTTAGATCTTTGTTTCCTCCAAATATTTTAACAATATAAGATGACTTACGGAAAGAAATTGACAAAATTTGATACTCTTAACTTTCACTCAAAGTTGTGCCTTGTGTGTCGTAAATGGTAAATCGTAGGTGTTTTAAGCATCGTTTGTCGCACAAACTCTTAGCAATTTGTTTCCCCCCAATACTTTAGCAATATAAGATTATTCACGATGTAACACCCCCAGGCCAGTGGTGCTACAGTGCCATAATCCAAAAGGATTATAAGGCGGGTGAAAGAAAAAATGCAAAACATAACCCATATATATATAATGTATCAAAAGCGGCACAGCGGAAAAAAAAAACCTGTCCAGAGTTTGAAATCACAATCAAACTTAACGTGCACAAAATACAACAATTTACAAACCAGAAACCAATATAACAAGTTTGACCACTTCAAGGTCCAAAACCCAAAACGATACGTACAACCAAGTCAAAGTCCAAAACCAAAAGTAGAGCCTTCGACCCAAAACCGACGGTGATCAGGATCCTCCTTGCTGGCGCTAAATCTGTAAAGCCAGATTGACTGGGGGACCCGATACCCCAGCCAACCGCGGCACGTAAACCGAAGCCGGTCAGTCTTTTGAAAGACTGGCAAGACTCCTCAAGCCAAAATAGTTTAAAAACACATAGCATTGTCACGACAATCCAATCATGTCAAACAACAATCTACCACACAATATATATATATATATATAACTATACTTAACCAATATCACTCCGACCAACCAACCACATATCAAACCTATACGCACATTATCACATAACAATTCATTTCTCATCTTTATTCAGTTCTTCACTATGCTAATATGTTCAATTCAACTTTCAATCAACTCAGGTTCACAACCTTGATTAGTTACAATCAATCACTATAGCACACGTAAATTTACAACCACAACCAATGGCCAACAATGACCCACAACCACAACTAATAACAATCAACGCAACCAACCTTCATAATCCACTAGTTACCATAAACAACCATACCAACAGAAATCCACCTCATAAGGAACTAATATTGAACGATAAGTCACTAGCCAATAATCAATATCCAACATAAAACCAATAACCAAAACACACAATCAATATTCGCCAACACAACCACTTAATCAAGCGCACAGTCAATATCATCACAAAATCACTTACTCAGGTACACAACCAACATTCAACACAAAATCACTTAATCAGTTCGCAACCAACATTCAACACATAATAGATATCACAACAATCAACCAATTGTAATCAAACAATAATATAACTCAACACTGAAACACAAACGACTCCAACACATCTCCAATTCAACCTCCAATCCATTTCAACCCTTGCCCTTAACGACGTAGGCGTATACCTTGTATACCCTGCGCGGTTTGGTGAGTATATCATCACCTGGCCCTTCGACCTCCAATTCAATTTCAACCCTTGTCCCTTAACGACGTAGGCGTAAACCCTACGCGGTTTGGTGGAATCCATTCCTACCATCGGCCCTTAACGACGTAGGCGTATACCTTGTATACCCTACGCGGTTTGGTGAAATCCCTTTCAAATCCTTGGCCCTTAACGACGTAGGCGTATACCTTGTATACCCTGCGCGGTTGGGTGAAATCCATTCCAACCCTTGGCCCATCGACCTCCAATTAACAACAATCCAACCTCCACACTGACACTCAATCAAATAACACAAACGACTATCAAAATCACATAATTACACATTATCACATCTCATCACACATCAACACACATCACACACATTTCAACCAAGCAATAATAGAGTCAATTAATCCAATTTAACCAACAACAATCCACCATCACACCTGTACTCAATCAATCAACAATCAATCATACTTAGTCACAATTTACTACCACGTCAACATTTAATCAGACACAACCCGAGACAAATACGAACACACACACACGCATATATTCAACCACGTAATTCTACATCCAATAATCCAGCACATAACCAATATCTGCCAACAATCAAGCAACAACCAATACCCAACATAAGACCAATAACAAAATACACAACTGGTATCCGAGGCACGACCAATAATTATGCACACAATCCAACACACAACCGCCAACACACACAGGTGTCGACAAACACACATATTCAACCAAGAATTTTCACAACTAATAATCCAAATTAATTTACTCAGACAAGGCTAAATCAATTACTGAATCAATATAGGGACAAAAGTAATTTTATAAAATATACGAAGGGTTAGCAAGATTTATCTTGCCTCAAACTCGACAACCACGACCTCAGAGATCTCCAACCAACTCGAACGAACCTGCGAAATCAATCCGAGCAAATCCCTGGCATTAATTAACTCATACAAATCCACTACGAACAAACCCCCAAATCAAACCCTAGAATCATACCTTCAATTTCAACCCAAATCTGCCCACACTTCTCCTCAATTTCACACCTAAATTGTCCAAACCCAAATCTTCCCAAACGTACCAAATCTGTCACAACAGAAATTCAGTAAAAAATTTCAGATTGAAGAGATCCCCAACATACCTCATCGTCACCTTGCTCTCGCCGCCGGGATGGGGCTTCTCGTCGCCGGAGCAACACTAGCAGCAGTGACTCAGCTACAACAGCAGCCCTCGTGACACAGCAGCAGCAACACGCAGCAGCTCCCGGACAGTAGCAGCACCACGACCACCAGCACAGCTCCAGAACAGAGGAGGAAGAGGACGACGCACAACGGTGGTCCGGTCGAGCTCACCGGAGACGACGCTTGGCTGGGTTGGCTCGTCGTGGGTCGCACGAACAGAGGAGGAGAAGAGGCGGCTCAGCAGCAAACACCAGCTGGTCGCGGCTCGCCTCAGGGAAGGAAGTGGTGGCCACAGCCGGGTCGAGCTCACCGGCGGGGTCCGGGGTCGTCCACCGGCGGGAAGGCAGCTAACAGACGAGCGGCGGGAGTGGAGCTCTCTCTCTCTCTCTCACGTGGTGCACACCAGCTGAAGGAGGTAAGGGTTTTTATACCCAATTTATAATTTCATTCCAATTTCCCAAATTTAAGTAATCCCATAATTAATTTACCATTATGCCATTACTAACATCCTTGGGGTATTTCACACAGAATGAAATTTACAAAATTTGATACTCATAACTTTCTCTCAAAGTTGTGCCTCGTATCGTAAATTGTAAAACGTAGGTGTTTATAGTGTTGTTCGTTGCCAAAACTCTTAGCTCTTTGTTCCCCCCAATATATTGACAATATAAGATGATTCACATAATGAAATTGATGAAAATTGAAACACATAACTTACACTCCAAGTTGTGCCTTGTGTCGTCAATGATAAATCGTAGGTGTTTGTAGTTTTTTTTGTCGCCCAAACTCTTAACTCAGAGTTTTGGTATTTGTCGTAAATGGTAAGTCGTAGGTGTTTGAATTGTTATTTTTTGCCCAAACTCTTAGGTCTTTGTTTGCCCCCAATATTTTGACAATATAAGATGATTCACAAATAGAAATTGACAAAATTTGATACTCATAACTTTCTCTCAAAGTTGTGCCTTATGTGTCGTAAAAGGTTAATCGTAGGTGCTTTTAGTGTTGTTTGTCATCAAAACTCTTAGCACTTTGTTTCCCCCCAATATTATAACAATATATGATTATTCACGGAACGAAATTTACAAAATTTGAAACGCATAAGATGATTCACAAAAAGAAATTGACAAAATTTGAAACTCATTACTTTCGCTCAAAGTTGTACCTTGTGTCGTAAATGGTAAAACGTAGGCGTTTTTAGTGTTGTTTTTCACCAAAACTCTTAGTTCTTTGTTTCCCCCCAATATATTGACATTATAAAATGACTCACATAAAGAAATTGACAAAATTTGAAACTCATAACTTTCGCTCAAAGTTATGCCTTGTGTCGTAAATGGTAAATCGAAGGTGTTTGTAGTATTGTATGTCGACCAAACTCTTATCTCAAAGTTGTGCTATTTGTGGTAAATGGTAAATCATAGATGTTTGGTGTGTTTAATTTAGCCCAAACTCTTAGATCTTTGTTTCCTCCAAATATTTTAACAATATAAGATGATTTTCGGAAAGAAATTGACAAAATTTGATACTCTCAACTTTCACTCAAAGTTGTGCCTTGTGTGTCGTAAATGGTAAATCGTAGGTGTTTTAAGCATCGTTTGTCCCCCAAACTCTTAGCAATTTGTTTCCCCCCAATATTTTAGCAATATAAGATAATTCACGGAATGAAATTTACAAAATTTGATACTCATAACTTTCGCTCAAAGTTGTGCCTTGTGTTGTAAATTATAAAACGTAGGTGTTTATAGTGTTGTTTGTTGCCAAAACTCTTAGCTCTTTGTCCCCCCCGCCCAATATATTGACAATATAAGATGATTCACATAATGAAATTGATAAAAATTGAAACACATAACTTACGCTCCATTTTGTGCCTTGTGTCGTCAATGTAATCATAGGTGCTTGTAGTGTTGTTTGTCGCCCAAACTCTTAACTCAGAGTTGTGGTATTTGTGTTAAATGGTAAGTCGTAGGTGTTTGAATTGTTGTTTTTCACCCAAACTCTTAGGTCTTTGTTTGCCCCCAATATTTTGACAATATAAGATGATTCACAGATAGAAATTGACAAAATTTGATACTCATAACTTTCTCTCAAAATTGTGCCTTGTGTGTCGTAAAAGGTTAATCGTAGGTGCTTTTAGTGTTATTTGTCACCCAAACTCTTAGCAATTTGTTTCCCCCCAATATTTTAGCAATATAAGATTATTCACGGAATGAAATTTACAAAATTTGATACTCGTAACTTTCGCTCAAAGTTGTGCCTTGTGTCGTAAATTGTAAAACGTAGGTGTTTATAGTGTTGTTTGTTGCCAAAACTCTTAACTCTTTGTCCCCCCCCCCCCCCAATATATTGACAATATAAGATGATTCATATAATGAAATTGATAAAAATTGAAACATATAACTTACGCTCCAAGTTGTGCTTTGTGTCGTCAATGGTAAATTGTAGGTGTTTGTAGTGTTGTTTGTCGCCCAAACTCTTAACTCAGAGTTATGGTATTTGTCGTAAATGGTAAGTCCTAGGTGTTTGAATTGTTATTTTATGCCCAAACTCTTAGGTCTTTGTTTTCCCAAAATATTTTGACAGTATAAGATGATTCACAAATAGAAATTGACAAAATTTGATACTCATAACTTTCTCTCAAAGTTGTGCCTTGTGTGTCGTAAATGGTTAATCGTAGGTGCTTTTAGTGTTGTTTGTCATCCAAACTCTTAGCACTTTGTTTCCCCCCAATATTATAACAATATATGATTATTCACGGAACGAAATTTACAAAATTTGAAACGCACGATGATTCACGAAAAGAAATTGACAAAATTTGAAACTCATAACTTTCGCTCAAAGTTATGACTTGTGTCGTAAATGGTAAAACGTAGGTGTTTTTAGTGTTGTTTTTCACCAAAACTCTTAGCTCAAAGTTGTGCTATTTGTTGTAAATGGTAAATCGTAGATGTTTGGTGTGTTTGTTTTTGCCTAAACTCTTAGGTCTTTGTTTCCCCCCAATATTTTGACAATATAACATGATTTACGGAAAGAAATTGACAATATTTGATACTCTTAATTTTCACTTAAAGTTGTGCCTTATGCGTCGTAAATGCTAAATCGTAGGTGTTTTTAGTGTCGGTTGTCACCCAAACTCTTAGCAATTTGTTCCCCCTCAATATTTTAGCAATATAAGATTATTCACAGAATTAAATTTACAAAGTTTGGTACTCATAACTTTCGCTCAAAGTTGTGCCTTATGTCGTAAATGGTAAAACGTAGGTGTTTTTAGTGTTGTTTTTCACCAAAACTCTTAGCTCTTTGTTTCCCCCCAATATATTGACATTATAAAATGATTCACAGAAAGAAATTGACAAAATTTGAAACTCATAACTTTCGCTCAAAGTTATGCCTTGTGTCGTAAATGGTAAATCGAAGGTGTTTGTAGAGTTGTTTGTCGACCAAACTCTTATCTCAAAGTTGTGCTATTTGTTGTAAATGGTAAATCGTAGATGTTTGGTGTGTTTGTTTTTGCCCAAACTCTTAGGTCTTTGTTTCACCCCAATATTTTGACAATATAAGATGATTTACGGAAAGAAATTGACAAAATTTGATACTCTTAACTTTCACTCAAAGTTATGCCTTGTGTGTCGTAAATGGTAAATCATAGGTATTTTTAGCGTTTTTTGTGACCCAAACTCTTAGCAATTTGTTTCCTCCAAAATTTTAGCAATATAAGATTAATCACGGAATGAAATTTATTACCTTTGATACTCATAACTTTCGCTCAAAGTTGTGCCTTGTGTCGTAAATGGTAAAACGTAGGTGTTTATATTGTTGTTTGTTGCCAAAACTCTAAGATCTTTGTCTCCCCCCAATATATTGACAATATAAGATGATTCACAGAATGAAATTGATAAAAATTGAAACTGATAACTTACGCTGCAAGTTGTGTCTTGTGTCGTAAATGGTAAATCGTAGGTGTTTGTAGTGTTGTTTGTCGCCCAAACTCTTAACTCAGAGTTGTGGTATTTGTCGTAAATGGTAAATCGTAGGTGTTTGAAGTGTTGTTTTCTGCCCAAACTCTTAGGTCTTTGTTTTCCCCTAATACTTTGACAATATAAGATGATTCACAGATAGAAATTGACAAAATTTGATACTCATAACTTTCGCTCAAAGTTGTGCCTTGTGTGTCGTAAAGGGTAAATCGCAGGTGTTTTTAGTGTTGTTTGTCATCCAAACTCTTAGCACTTTGTTTCCCCCCAATATTATAACAATATATGATTATTCACGGAAATAAATTTACAAAATTTGAAACGCATATGTTGATTCACGAAAAGAAATTGATAAAATTTAAAACTCATAACTTCGCTCAAAGTTGTACATTGTGTCGTAAATGGTAAAACGTAGGTGTTTTTAGTGTTGTTTTTCACCAAAACTCTTAGCTCTTTGTTCTCCCCCCCAATATATTGACATTATAAAATGATTCACAAAAAGAAATTTACAAAATTTGAAACTCATAACTTTCGCTCAAAGTTATGCCTTGTGTTGTAAATGGTAAATCGAAGGTGTTTGTAGTATTGTATGTCGACCAAACTCTTATCTCAAAGTTGTGCCATTTGTGGTAAATCGTAAATCTTAGATGTTTGGTATGTTTGTTTTAGCCCAAACTCTTAGATCTTTGTTTCCTCCAAATATTTTAACAATATAAGATGACTTACGGAAAGAAATTGACAAAATTTGATACTCTTAACTTTCACTCAAAGTTGTGCCTTGTGTGTCGTAAATGGTAAATCGTAGGTGTTTTAAGCATCGTTTGTCGCACAAACTCTTAGCAATTTGTTTCCCCCCAATACTTTAGCAATATAAGATTATTCACGGTGTAACACCCCCAGGCCAGTGGTGCTACAGTGCCATAATCCAAAAGGATTATAAGGCGGGTGAAAGAAAAAATGCAAAACATAACCCATATATATATAATGTATCAAAAGCGGCACAGCGGAAAAAAAAAACCTGTCCAGAGTTTGAAATCACAATCAAACTTAACGTGTAGAAAATACAACAATTTACAAACCAGAAACCAATACAACAAGTTCGACCACTTCAAGGTCCAAAACCCAAAACGATACGTACAACCAAGTCAAAGTCCAAAACCAAAAGTAGAGCATTCGACCCAAAACCGATGGTGATCAGGATCCTCCTTGCTGGCGCTAAATCTGCAAAGCCAGATTGACTGGGGGACCCGATACCCCAGCCAACCGCGGCACGTAAACCGAAGCTGGTCAGTCTTTTGAAAGACTGGCAAGACTCCTCAAGCCAAAATAGTTTAAAAACACATAGCATTGTCACGACAATCCAATCATGTCAAACAACAACCTACCACACAATATATATATATATAACTATACTTAACCAATATCACTCCGACCAACCAACCACATATCAAACCTATACGCACATTATCACATAACAATTCATTTCTCATCTTTATTCAGTTCTTCACTATGCTAATATGTTCAATTCAACTTTCAATCAACTCAGGTTCACAACCTTGATTAGTTACAATCAATCACTATAGCACACGTAAATTTACAACCACAACCAATGGCCAACAATGACCCACAACCACAACTAATAACAATCAACGCAACCAACCTTCATAATCCACTAGTTACCATAAACAACCATACCAACAGAAATCCACCTCATAAAGAACTAATATTGAACGATAAGTCACTAGCCAATAATCAATATCCAACATAAAACCAATAACCAAAATACACAATCAATATTCGCCAACACAACCACTTAATCAAGCGCACAGTCAATATCATCACAAAATCACTTACTCAGGTACACAACCAACATTCAACACAAAATCACTTAATCAGTTCGCAACCAACATTCAACACATAATAGATATCACAACAATCAACCAATTGTAATCAAACAATAATATAACTCAACACTGAAACACAAACGACTCCAACACATCTCCAATTCAACCTCCAATCCATTTCAACCCTTGGACCTTAACGATGTAGGCGTATACCTTGTATACCCTGCGCGGTTTGGTGAGTATATCATCACCTGGCCCTTCGACCTCCAATTCAATTTCAACCCTTGGCCCTTAACAACGTAGGCGTAAACCCTACGCGGTTTGGTGGAATCCATTCCTACCTTCGGCCCTTAACGATGTAGGCGTATACCTTGTATACCCTACGCGGTTTGGTGAAATCCCTTTCAAATCCTTGGCCTTTAACGACGTAGGCGTATACCTTGTATACCCTGCGTGGTTGGGTGAAATCCATTCCAACCCTTGGCCCATCGACCTCCAATTAACAACAATCCAACCTCCACACTGACACTCAATCAAATAACACAAACGACAATCAAAATCACATAATTACACATTATCACATCTCATCACACATCAACACACATCACACACATTTCAACCAAGCAATAATATAGTCAATTAATCCAATTTAACCAACAACAATCCACCATCACACCTGTACTCAATCAATCAACAATCAATCATACTTAGTCACAATTTACTACCACGTCAACATTTAATCAGACACAACCCGAGACAAATACGAACACACACACACGCATATATTCAACCACGTAATTCTACATCCAATAATCCAGCACATAACCAATATCTGCCAACAATCAAGCAACAACCAATACCCAGCATAAGACCAATAACAAAACACACAACTGGTATCCGAGGCACGACCAATAATTATGCACACAATCCAACACACAACCGCCAACACACACAGGTGTCGACAAACACACATATTCAACCAAGAATTTTCACAACTAATAATCCAAATTAATTTACTCAGACAAGGCTAAATCAATTACTGAATCAATATAGGGACAAAAGTAATTTTATAAAATATACGAAGGGTTAGCAAGATTTATCTTGCCTCAAACTCGACAACCACGACCTCAGAGATCTCCAACCAACTCGAACGAACCTGCGAAATCAATCCGAGCAAATCCCTGGCATTAATTAACTCATACAAATCCACTACGAACAAACCCCCAAATCAAACCCTAGAATCATACCTTCAATTTCAACCCAAATCTGCCCACACTTCTCCTCAATTTCACACCTAAACTGTCCAAACCCAAATCTTCCCAAACGTACCAAATCTGTCACAACAGAAATTCAGTAAAAAAAATCAGATTGAAGAGATCCCCAACATACCTCATCGTCACCTTGCTCTCGCCGCCGGGATGGGGCTTCTCGTCGCCGGAGCAACTCTAGCAGCAGTGACTCAGCTACAACAGCAGCCCTCGTGACACAGCAGCAGCAACACGTAGCAGCTCCCGGACAGTAGCAGCACCACGACCACCAGCACAGCTCCAGAACAGAGGAGGAAGAGGACGACGCACAACGGTGGTCCGGTCGAGCTCACCGGAGACGACGCTTGGCTGGGTTGGCTCGTCGTGGGTCGCGCGAACAGAGGAGGAGAAGAGGCGGCTCAGCAGCAAACACCAGCTGGTCGCGGCTCGCCTCAGGGAAGGAAGTGGTGGCCACAGCCGGGTCGAGCTCACCGGCGGGGTCCGGGGTCGTCCACCGGCGGGAAGGCAGCTAACAGACGAGCGGCGGGAGTGGAGCTCTCTCTCTCTCTCTCACGTGGTGCACACCAGCTGAAGGAGGTAAGGGTTTTTATACCCAATTTATAATTTCATTCCAATTTCCCAAATTTAAGTAATCCCATAATTAATTTACCATTATGCCATTACTAACATCCTTGGGGTATTTCACACGGAATGAAATTTACAAAATTTGATACTCATAACTTTCTCTCAAAGTTGTGCCTTGTATCGTAAATTGTAAAACGTAGGTGTTTATAGTGTTGTTCGTTGCCAAAACTCTTAGCTCTTTGTTCCCCCCAATATATTGACAATATAAGATGATTCACATAATGAAATTGATGAAAATTGAAACACATAACTTACACTCCAAGTTGTGCCTTGTGTCGTCAATGGTAAATCGTAGGTGTTTGTAGTTTTTTTTGTCGCCCAAACTCTTAACTCAGAGTTTTGGTATTTGTCGTAAATGGTAAGTCGTAGGTGTTTGAATTGTTATTTTTTGCCCAAACTCTTAGGTCTTTGTTTGCCCCCAATATTTTGACAATATAAGATGATTCACAAATAGAAATTGACAAAATTTGATACTCATAACTTTCTCTCAAAGTTGTGCCTTATGTGTCGTAAAAGGTTAATCGTAGGTGCTTTTAGTGTTGTTTGTCATCAAAACTCTTAGCACTTTGTTTCCCCCCAATATTATAACAATATATGATTATTCACGGAACGAAATTTACAAAATTTGAAACGCATAAGATGATTCACGAAAAGAAATTGACAAAATTTGAAACTCATTACTTTCGCTCAAAGTTGTACCTTGTGTCGTAAATGGTAAAACGTAGGCGTTTTTAGTGTTGTTTTTCACCAAAACTCTTAGCTCTTTGTTTCCCCCCAATATATTGACATTATAAAATGACTCACATAAAAAAATTGACAAAATTTGAAACTCATAACTTTCGCTCAAAGTTATGCCTTGTGTCGTAAATGGTAAATCGAAGGTGTTTGTAGTATTGTATGTCGACCAAACTCTTATCTCAAAGTTGTGCTATTTGTGGTAAATGGTAAATCATAGATGTTTGGTGTGTTTAATTTAGCCCAAACTCTTAGATCTTTGTTTCCTCCAAATATTTTAACAATATAAGATGATTTTCGGAAAGAAATTGACAAAATTTGATACTCTCAACTTTCACTCAAAGTTGTGCCTTGTGTGTCGTAAATGGTAAATCGTAGGTGTTTTAAGCATCGTTTGTCCCCCAAACTCTTAGCAATTTGTTTCCCCCCAATATTTTAGCAATATAAGATAATTCACGGAATGAAATTTACAAAATTTGATACTCATAACTTTCGCTCAAAGTTGTGCCTTGTGTTGTAAATTATAAAACGTAGGTGTTTATAGTGTTGTTTGTTGCCAAAACTCTTAGCTCTTTGTCCCCCCGCCCAATTTATTGACAATATAAGATGATTCACATAATGAAATTGATAAAAATTGAAACACATAACTTACGCTCCATTTTGTGCCTTGTGTCGTCAATGGTAAATCATAGGTGCTTGTAGTGTTGTTTGTCGCCCAAACTCTTAACTCAGAGTTGTGGTATTTGTCTTAAATGGTAAGTCGTAGGTGTTTGAATTGTTGTTTTTTGCCCAAACTCTTAGGTCTTTGTTTGCCCCCAATATTTTGACAATATAAGATGATTCACAGATAGAAATTGACAAAATTTGATACTCATAACTTTCTCTCAAAGTTGTGCCTTGTGTGTCGTAAAAGGTTAATCGTAGGTGCTTTTAGTGTTGTTTGTCACCCAAACTCTTAGCAATTTGTTTCCCCCCAATATTTTAGCAATATAAGATTATTCACGGAATGAAATTTACAAAATTTGATACTCGTAACTTTCGCTCAAAGTTGTGCCTTGTGTCGTAAATTGTAAAACGTAGGTGTTTATAGTGTTGTTTGTTGCCAAAACTCTTAACTCTTTGTCCCCCCCCCCCCCCCCCCCAATATATTGACAATATAAGATGATTCATATAATGAAATTGATAAAAATTGAAACACATAACTTACGCACCAAGTTATGCCTTGTGTCGTCAATGGTAAATCGTAAGTGTTTGTAGTGTTGTTTGTCGCCCAAACTCTTAACTCATAGTTATGGTCATTGTCGTAAATGGTAAGTCGTAGGTGTTTGAATTGTTGTTTTTCGCCCAAACTCTTAGGTCTTTATTTGCCCCCAATATTTTGACAATATAAGATGATTCACAAATAGAAATTGAAAAAATTTGATACTCATAACTTTCTCTCAATGTTGTGCCTTGTGTGTCGTAAATGGTTAATCGTAGGTGCTTTTAGTGTTGTTTGTCATCCAAACTCTTAGCACTTTGTTTCCCCCAATATTATAACAATATATGATTATTCACGGAATGAAATTTACAAAATTTGAAACGCATACGATGATTCACGATTAGGGATTCCACCTTCTATCCCAATTCCAGCACTTAGATTACTATAGATTTAAACCAGGAGATCAATCAAGTCAAAAATATAGAAATTTGAAATATGCTCAAGGAAATTAATATCAAATCCAACAAGGGATGAACAAGAGAAATGAACCTTACAACCGGGTTAACTTTGTGCTTCCACGCTAGGCAAAACAAGAAATTAGTTCTTCACAACCAATTCCAATCCAAAAGAGAGAAAATAAATCTAAGTGTTCTTGAGAGTAAAAAGGAAGATTAGCCCCCAGGCTAGCTCTCCCGGCCGTCATTTTAAACCCTAATCCGAGCCCCTTAAATACCTGCTCAATTAAACAAAATGAAACAGCCCAACAGTTGGAGAAATCGGAAGTTGTTCAATCGCTCAGAAAACCGCGACCAACCGCGATCGCTGGGGATCGCGTTTGTGCTCCCCAAGGTTCTGCTGGAAATCTGCTAACCGTTGGTCGCCATTAGTCGCGTCAGCTCGCGGTCTCCACTCCAGCAACTTTTGTCTTCTGAACACCAGCTTTCCTATATGACTTTGGGCACCGTCTTCAACTCGTAAGTGCTTCCAAAAACATCCACAATGCAGCTCCGCACCTCAAACACCAACTTACCTCCAAAACTCTATAAATCCTATGATTTAACCACTTCTCACCTTTTCTCTGGATTACAGAAATATCCCATAAATCAAATCCAAATCTCCTCAATAATATGCTAATAATTACTAGTTGCGCTATGTAAAATACCGCTTATCAAATTCCCCCATACTTAAACCTTGCTCGTCCTCGAGTAAGCTAAAAGAAAACTCACTCCTCCAATCAGCACACAGGTTTCAGAAAGTATAAGAAAAAATGATACTAGCAATTACAAGACTAAACACTTCGCCTCCCAACAACCAAATATGAGTAATGCATTATAATCTAATCCTAGCTCCTATCTAGCTCCTTATCGCTCCATGAGTGATCCTACCCGATCTCCTTATAACACCACTTCTTATGACGCCAACGCCAGAATGATCCTAAAAATTCACTCTTTTTTCTTTACACTCATTCTGCCTAGGCGCCCTTTCGGGTTTTCACCTAGCCACTCATTTCATTTTGCTAGATATCTCACATATTGCTCACATCACTCAAGTCCATTTTTGCACCAACCTAGAGTCGGTCGGACTACCTTCTTTTTACCTGAACTGCCCTTTCGGGTTTTCAGCTCATCCCAGGATTTTGGTTGCCTTTTTCTCATATTTTTGGCTTTTTCTATTTCAAATTTTTCAAAAATTTATACATATGCCATACACAAATATACAACACCCTAAAACATGTGAATACATTCTCTCACCCAGACTTAAACATTGCATTGTCCTCAATGTAATGAAAGACAAAGTAGAATCACAGGGAAAGAGAAAACAGAAGACTCTCATACAAGACGGGATGGCCTCTCTCCAATGAAGCACAAGGTGTGGTAGAAGTGGGATGAGCAACAATGATGATCCAATAATGCACAGCTCATCCAAGACAAGGGGTAACATAGAAGAACTCCGATATATAGATCCACAAAAGAAGATAATGAATGACGAATACAGCAAATCGCCAACTCCCTAAAGGTTTCTGAGCACATACCTGTGATCGCAGTTTGCAACCTACAATCACAGGCTCTTCTTCTGGGAACCTACTGACAGAGGACCTCGGATTTTTTTATTTTATTTATTTATTTATTTTTTTTATTTTTTTTTTAAAAAAAAGAAGGAACTTACAGTAGAAAAACCGCGAACGCGGCCAATCGTGGGAGGTCGCGGTTTTGACTGCAGACAACAGTTGAACCTGCGCTTCGGGCTTCCTTCCCTAACCACAAACACACTGAAAAGGCAATTAAAAAGAACGACAAAAATTGCAAAAAAAAATTAAAACATCACACACCTCGGGTTGCCTCCCGAGAAGCGCCTTTTTTAACGTCATGGCTCCACTCAATGGTGCTCAACTCAAACCTCCGTCTTGGGCGGACATTTTTCAGGATCAAAATCAAGAATGGGAGAATCAGTAGCACGGGTGTGAACCATACAGAAGGTTCACACCAAAAGTTGATAAACAAACAATTACAAAGAGAAGGAACAATTATTAATTCCCCGGCAACGGCGCCAAATTTAATAGCTAACTTTCAGTCGTGCGCGCTATCAAAGTAATCCTAATATGCAACTAGAGTATAGCATGCAAGTAAGGAGTCGAACCCAAGGGAATCAACACGTCAATTTCTATGTAATTACTAATTTATCAACTTTAAAGAACAAATGGGGGGGGGGGGGGGGGTTGGTTTTCTACTAAGACTACACAAATGAAATAACACCAAAATCAAGCTTAAGAAAATAAGAAGAAAGGGAGTTTCACCTAGCAAGTTTCCACACAGCAGTCAACCAAGTTGATCATTGATTCCTCTCATGTTCATATTCACCCTTTTGATTTGTTCCCCTTCTGATCTTATTTATATTAACAAGCCAACCGGTCCTGCTAACACTTACTAACTGATAACCTAGAAGACCTTCTAAGGTTGGTTCAATTAGTAGCATAAAGTGTAAGATTGTATGGATTGCATGCAAAGACTCAACAACGCAAGTATGCAATGCAAATCAATTTCCTTTTCACAATTGAATTCAATTTACCAATTTCATGCAATTGTGATCGCTACAAGTGATTAGGGATTCCACCGTCTATCCCAATTCTAGCACTTAGACTACTATAGATTTAAACCAGGAGATCAATCAAGTCAAAAATATAGAAATTTGAAATATGCTCAAGGAAATTAATATCAAATCCAACAAGGGATGAACAAGAGAAATGAACCTTACAACCGGGTTAACTTTGTGCTTCCACGCTAGGCAAAACAGGAAATTAGTTCTTCACAACCAATTCCAATCCAAAAGAGAGAAAATAAATCTAAGTGTTCTTGAGAGTAAAAAGGAAGATTAGCCCCCAGGCTAGCTCTCCCGGCCGTCATTTTAAACCCTAATCCGAGCCCCTTAAATACCTGCTCAATTAAACAAAACAAAACAGCCCAGCAGTTGGAGAAAATCGGAAGTTGTTCAGTCGCTCAGAAAACCGCGACCAACCGCGATCGCGGGGGATCTCGGTTTGTGCTCCCCAAGGTTCTGCTGGAAATCTGCTAACCGCTGGTCGCCATTAGTCGCGTCAGCTCGCGGTCTCCACTCCAACAACTTTTGTCTTCTGATCACCAACTTTCCTATATGACTTCGGGCACCGTCTTCAACTCGTAAGTGCTTCCAAAAACATCCACAATGCAGCTCCGCACCTCAAACACCAACTTACCTCCAAAACTCTATAAATCCTATGATTTAACCACTTCTCACCTTTTCTCCGGAATATAGAAATATCCCATAAATCAAATCCAAATCTCCTCAATAATATGCTAATAATTACTAGTTGTGCTATGTAAAATACCGCTTATCAAATTCCCCCATACTTAAACCTTGCTCGTCCTCGAGTAAGCTAAAAGAAAACTCACTCCTCCAATCAGCACACAGGTTTCAGAAAGTATAAGAAAAAATGATACTAGCAATTACAAGACTAAACACTTCGCCTCCCAACAACCAAATATGAGTAATGCATTATAATCTAATCCTAGCTCCTATCTAGCTCCTTATCGCTCCATGAGTGATCCTACCCGATCTCCTTATAACACCACTTCTTATGACGCCAACGCCAGAATGATCCTAAAAATTCACTCTTTTTTCTTTATACTCATTCTGCCTAGGCGCCCTTTCGGGTTTTCACCTAGCCACTCATTTCATTTTGCTAGATATCTCACATATTGCTCACATCACTCAAGTCCATTTTTGCACCAACCTAGAGTCGGTCGGACTACCTGCTTTTTACCTGAACTGCCCTTTCGGATTTTCAGCTCATCCCAGGATTTTGGTTGCCTTTTTCTCATAATTTTGGCTTTTTCTATTTCAAAATTTTCAAAAATTTATACATATGCCATACACAAATATACAACACCCTAAAACATGTGAATACATTCTCTTCCCCAGACTTAAACATTGCATTGTGCTTAATGTAATGAAAGACAAAGTAGAATCACGGGGAAAGAGAAAACAGAAGACTCACATACAAGACCGGATGGCCTCTCTCCAATGAAGCACAAGGTGTGGTAGAAGTGGGATGAGCAACAATGATGATCCAATAATGCACAACTCATCCAAGACAAGGGGTAACATAGAAGAACTCCGATATATAGATCCATAAAAGAAGATAATGAATGACGAATACAGCAAATCGCCAACTCCCTAAAGGTTTCTGAGCACATACCTGTGATCGCAATTTGCAACCTACAATCACAGGCTCTTCTTCTGCGAACCTACTGACAGAGGACCTCGGATTTTTTTTTTTTTTTTTTTTTTTTTTTTAAAAAAAAAAAGAAGGAACTTACATTAGAAAAACCGCGAACGCGGCCAACCGCGGGAGGTCGCGGTTTTGACTGTAGACAGCAGCTGAACCTGCGCTTCGGGCTTCCTTCCCTAACCACAAACACACTGAAAAGGCAATTAAAAAGAACGACAAAAATTGAAAAAAAAAATTAAAACATCACACACCTCGGGTTGCCTCCCGAGAAGCGCCTTTTTTTAACGTCGTGGCTCGACTCAATGGTGCTCAACTCAAACCTCTGTCTTGGGCGGACATTTTTCAGGATCAAAATCAAGAATGGGAGAATCAGTAGCACGGGTGTGAACCATACAGAAGGTTCACACCAAAAGTTGATAAACAAACAATTACAAAGAGAAGGAACAATTATTAATTCCCCGGCAACGGCGCCAAATTTGATAGCTAACTTTCAGTCGTGCGCGCTATCAAAGTAATCCTAATATGCAACTAGAGTATAGCATGCAAGTAAGGAGTCGAACCCAAGGGAATCAACACGTCAATTTCTATGTAATTACTAATTTATCAACTTTAAAGAACAAATGGGGGGGGGGGGTTGGTTTTCTACTAAGACTACACAAATGAAATAACACCAAAATCAAGCTTAAGAAAATAAGAAGAAAGGGAGTTTCACCTAGCAAGTTTCCACACAGCAGTCAACCAAGTTGATCATTGATTCCTCTCATGTTCATATTCACCCTTTTGATTTGTTCCCCTTCTGATCTTATTTATATTAACAAGCCAACCGATCCTGCTAACACTTACTAACTGATAACCTAGAAGACCTTCTAAGGTTGGTTCAATTAGTAGCATAAAGTGTAAGATTGTATGATTTGCATGCAAAGACTCAACAACGCAAGTATGCAATGCAAATCAATTTCCTTTTCACAATTGAATTCAATTTACCAATTTCATGCAATTGTGATCGCTACAAGTGATTAGGGATTCCACCGTCTATCCCAATTCTAGCACTTAGATTACTATAGATTTAAACCAGGAGATCAATCTAGTCAAAAATATAGAAATTTGAAATATGCTCAAGGAAATTAATATCAAATCCAACAAGGGATGAACAAGAGAAATGAACCTTACAACCGGGTTAACTTTGTGCTTCCACGCTAGGCAAAACAGAAAATTAGTTCTTCACAACCAATTCCAATCCAAAAGAGAGAAAATAAATCTAAGTGTTCTTGAGAGTAAAAAGGAAGATTAGCCCCCAGGCTAGCTCTCCCGGCCGTCATTTTAAACCCTAATCCGAGCCCCTTAAATATCTGCTCAATTAAACAAAACGAAACAGCCCAGCAGTTGGAGAAAATCGGAAGTTGTTCAGTCGCTCAGAAAACCGCGACCAACCGCGATCACGGGGGATCGCGGTTTGTGCTCCCCAAGGTTCTGCTGGAAATCTGCTAACCGCTGGTCGCCATTAGTCGCGTCAGCTCGCGGTCTCCACTCCAGCAACTTCTGTCTTCTGATCACCAGCTTTCCTATATGACTTCGGGCACCATCTTCAACTCGTAAGTGCTTCCAAAAACATCCACAATGCAGCTCCGCACCTCAAACACCAACTTACCTCCAAAACTCTGTAAATCCTATGATTTAACCACTTCTCACCTTTTCTCCAGATTACAGAAATATCCCATAAATCAAATCCAAATCTCCTCAATAATATGCTAATAATTACTAGTTGTGCTATGTAAAATACCGCTTATCACCTTGCTAGTCTATTCAAGTAGACTAACCCACGAACTTTGTTCTCCGCATGTGGGCTGGTGTCATCCGTTCGATTCGGCACATCAGATAGAAAGTAGCTCAGAAGAATAGAAGGACTATGGAGTCAACGGTGGTTTTCGAATGTTTAAGTTATTTCGTTAATCAGGTTGAGATCTTTTGGGCAATGACTTTGGTTGTAATGTGTTTTGTAAGACTTCCGCTGTACCCTACTTTATAAGACTTCCGTTGTATTTGGTTTAAACTCTGTGTTAGCCTATTCGGGATTGGGTTGTAATCTCGTAACTCATGTATCTTTGACAATGTTATGTTTTGGAATTGAATGCTTTGATCATTATGTATCATTTGTATTTCATAAATTGTATTTAAATGGTAAAGCCTTGGGTGATCTCGGTAAGGAACACTGGGGTCACTGACGGTAATACCTTTCCAAAAGGGTTAAGTTTTGGGGGTGTTGCAGCGCAATTGGTATCCACTCCTTGCGGGAAGGGGATAAAGGGGAGAGGTCTCGAGTTCGATCGCTCCCAACAACCTCTTGGAAATGGCTTCCATTAATTTGGAGTAGCCAACAAGGATGGGTTGGGGTACATGGGCTGCGGCTCATGGAGTGTCTCATGTGGGGCTTGGCCTGTGGCTTGAGCACTCACATAAAAGTGTACTTTTTTGTAACATCCCAGGCCAAGCTACCCCAGCCACCAAGCCGCCCAGCCACCCAATGGTGCCGGCGCCGGTACTGGTGCCGCCTGGTTGTCCAAGGGCATGCAGCCCACACAACCAACCCTTCCCCATTTAAATGGGTAGGTTGTTGCCCACGGGGATCGAACCCGAGACCTTTAGATACAAGGGCAATGCCTTACCACTTGTATCACCAATTGTGCTGCAGCGCAATTGATGATACAAGTGGTAAGGCATTGCCCTTGTATCTAAAGGTCCTGGGTTCGATCCCCGTGGGCAACAACCTACCCATTTAAATGGGGGAAGGGTTGGGTGTGTGGGCTGCATGCCCTTGGACAACCAGGCGGCACTAGTACCGGCGCCGGCACCGTTGGGTGGCTGGGCGGCTTGGTGGCTGGGGTAGCTTGGCCTGGGATGTTACAATATGTTGATTCACGAAAAGAAATTGACAAAATTTGAAACTCATAACTTTCGCTCAAAGTTGTACCTTGTGTCGTAAATGGTAAAACGTAGGTCTTTTTAGTGTTGTTTTTCACCAAAACTCTTAGCTCTTTGTTTCCCCCCAATATATTGACATTATAAAATGATTCACAGAAAGAAATTGACAAATTTTGAAACTCATAACTTTCGCTCAAAGTTATGCCTTGTGTCGTAAATGGTAAATCGAAGGTGTTTGTAGTATTGTATGTCGACCAAACTCTTATCTCAAAGTTGTGCTATTTGTAGTAAATGGCAAATCGTAGATGTTTGGTGTGTTTGTTTTAGCCCAAACTCTTAGAACTTTGTTTCCTCCAAATATTTTAGCAATATAAGATTCTTCACGGAATGAAATTTACAAAATTTGATACTCATAACTTTCGCTCAAAGTTGTGCCTTGTGTCATAAATTGTAAAACGTAGGTGTTTATAGTGTTGTTTGTTGCCAAAACTCTTAGCTCTTTGTTCCCCCCTAATATATTGACAATATAAGATGATTCACATAATGAAATTGATGAAAATTGAAACACATAACTTACGCTCCAAGTTGTGACTTGTGTCGTCAATGGTAAATCGTAGGTGTTTGTAGTGTTGTTTGTCGCCCAAACTCTTAACTCAGAGTTGTGGTATTTGTCGTAAATGGTAAGTCGTAGGTGTTTGAATTGTTGTTTTTCGCCCAAACTCTTAAGTCTTTGTTTGCCCCTAATATTTTGACAATATAAGATGATTCACAAATAGAAATTGACAAAATTTGATACTCATAACTTTCTCTCAAAGTTGTGCCTTGTGTGTCGTAAAAGGTTAATCGTAGGGGCTTTTAGTGTTGTTTGTCATCCAAACTCTTAGCGCTTTGTTTCTGATGTGAGCCTGCCTCCCATGACGGCCCAAGACGAGGAAGAAGCCATGAGCCTATGCTCAGAGGGCCCAGTGACAAGGTCTAGGTCCAAGGCCATCGCCGCCGCCGTCGCGTCACTTATCGCACGCGCCGTCGCCAGCCAAGGAAGCCCAGACGACAATCCAAGACTCGCCGTCCTCGCCACCATCGGAAGTGAAACAACGCATTCTTCTGATGACTTTGACACTTCGTCGTCTCTCGCGATGATCTCTTCAAAGCCTTCACCACGCTATAAGTGTCACGCGTTCTTTTTAAGATATTATCTATATTTGGTATTTCCAGCATGTTTAGATAATTTCCTTTGATAACTTTACAAAGTTTCCTTTTATAGCATTTTAGATAGTTTCCTTTCAGTCGTTATATCTTTTAGGGTTTGTGCGTTTTTGCATGCTTGCATGGGCTAGCCCACGAGGTTCGACTCGGCCCATCCGATGTCTCTCCTCCCCTATTTATACCCAACTTTGTTAATGTTATTTCTCACGTTCAAATTAAAGTTCAAGGTTTTAAGTAGAGTGATAATTCCTCCTTCCCTTGATCGGACGTCACCCTTATCCCTCTCATCCCCATTCACTCCGCCGCCGACGCTACGGAAACCACTCGATCTCCATCGAGTTTATCCCTTCCACAGTCGACGCTATGACACGAACGACTTGTCTCTTCAAGTCGCCTAGTCTTCATCAAACCGCTTCCGCCACCGCTACCATCTTACCACCAAATCGCTTCCATCACCACTGAGATCCATTCATCGCGTTCTTTCGTTCGCGATCAACTACATCATCACGTTCCACAGTAGAATCACCACACCGAGTGACTTCCCAACCAAGACTAGATCCAAGGACATCACCTTTGACAATTCGGCTTGTCACAAAAGACAAGGATACATCAACTGGCATCAGAGCCCAGCAGTCTTGTAAGTCACGAACTCAAGTTTCACTCTTGTTCACGATTTTTTTCTTTCTTGCCCCCATCGTTTGCTTTACTAAAAGATCACGAAAAAAAATCAGAACTTTCCATATTTGCTACACCTATTCGGTATCTACAAGGTAGTACCTTGGCCGACAATTTTTCTTGTTCCCCAAGTTTTGGTGTGTTAGGTAATTTTGTTATCTTGCATGCTAGAATATTTTGTTTCCTTATTTCATGCGTGGATAGAATTTCCTTGTTTGCTAGATATTACTTTTTAGGGAGAACTTGTTCCACACAAGACCTCTCGTCCAAACGGCTTCCTTGAGTGTCATTGTTGATGGAGGATCATGTGCTAACATTGTCAATGAGAAGGTCGTGACACACTTCCAGTTGCCCACGACACCTCATCCCCAGCCTTATGCCCTCCAATGGATATCATCTAGTCCAGGTAACACAGTATCTCGCCAATGCTTAATTTCTTTTTCCATAGGCCCTTATTGTGATTCAGTTTTATGTGATGTCATTGCAATGGACGCCACCCATATTTTGCTTGGGCGCCCATGGCAATTTGACAGGCGCGTGCTCCACGATGGTTATTTGAACACTTATGTGTTCAATTACCATGGGAAGCGCGTCACCTTGCATCCAATGTCTCCCCATGAGATCTTGCAGGATCAGGTCGAGCGTGATCACAACCAAACCTTGGATGCCACGAAGACTGCGTCAGCAGCAACGCGACTCACCCCAGATCTTGGGGATTCTTCCTTGAGGCCCCAACTCGTCTTACACCACGACGAGCCACCGACCACCGTGTTGTCGGGCCATCGTGATCACCGGGTGCTTCTCGGCCGACCTAGGGACTTCCTAGCCCATTTGCACAGCAAGGTGCCAACTCCGGACATGCACAACTCCTTCATCGCCGCGCAGTTGCCACCACCTGCCACCTTGTGCCCAGCACAGTTCACAACGGTGTTGCCAGCGAGGCCACCAAACATACTGCCAACCTTGCGTAGCATTCAACACATACTCCACTAGGTGTTTAGTGCCTCTCCGCCACACTACGGCACAAGATTCGTGTTCGACACCGGAATCCTCGCGTGTGAGCACTTGCCAAAGTCGAGCCCAAATTCAACGATGGTGAAGCGAGGACGCTTCACAGCCAAGTGGGGGAGGGTGATGTGACCCTGCCTCCCATGACGGCCCAAGACGAGGAAGAAGCCATGAGCCTACACTAAGAGGGCCCAGTGACAAGGTCTAGGTACAAGGCCATCGCCGCCGCCGTCGCGTCACTTATCGCACGCGCCGTCGCCAGCCAAGGAAGCCCAGACGACAATCCAAGACTCGTCGTCCTCGCCACCATCGGAAGTGAAACAACGCGTTCTTCTGAAGACTTTGACACTTCGTCGTCTCTCGCGATGATCTCTTCAAAGCCTTCACCACGCTAGAAGTGTCACACGTTCTTTTTAAGATATTATCTATATTTGGTATTTCCAGCATGTTTAGATAATTTCCTTTGATAACTTTACATAGTTTCCTTTTATAGCATTTTAGATAGTTTCCTTTCAGTCGTTATATCTTTTAGGGTTTGTGCCTTTTTGCATGCTTGCATGGGCTAGCCCACGAGGTTCGACTCGGCCCATCCGACGTCTCACCTCCCCTATTTATACCCAACTTTGTTAATGTTATTTCTCTCGTTCAAATTAAAGTTCAAGGTTTTAAGTAGAGTTATAATTCCTCCTTCCCTTGATCGGACATCACCCTTATCCCTCTTATCCCCATTCAATCCGCCGCCGACGCTACGGCAACCACTCGATCTCCATCGAGTTTATCCCCTCCACAGTCGACGCTACGACATGAACGACTTGTCTCTTCAAGTCGCCTAGTCTTCAGCAAACCGCTTCCGCCACCGCTACCATCTTTCCACCAAATCGCTTCCATCACCGCCGAAATCCATTCATCGCGTTCATCCGTTCGCGATCAACTACATCATCACGTTCCACAGTAGAATCACCACACCGAGTGACTTCCCAACCAAGACTAGATCCAAGGACATCACCTTTGATAATTCGTCTTGTGACAGGAGACAAGGACACATCAGTTCCCCCACAATAATATAACAATATATGATTATTCACGGAACGAAATTTACAAAATTTGAAGCGCATACGATGATTCACGAAAAGAAATTGACAAAATTTGAAACTCATAACTTTCGCTCAAAGTTGTGCCTTGTGTCGTAAATGGTAAAACGTAGGTGTTTTTAGTGTTGTTTTCACCAAAACTCTTAGCTCTTTGTTTCCCCCAATAGATTGACATTATAAAATGATTCACAGAAAGAAATTGACAAAATTTGAAACTCATAACTTTTGCTCAAAGTTATGCCTTGTGTCGTAAATGGTAAATCGAAGGTGTTTGTAGTGTTGTTTGTCGACCAAACTCTTATCTCAAAGTTGTGCTATTTGTTATAAATGGTAAATCGTAGATGTTTGGTGTTTTTGTTTTTGCCCAAACTCTTAGGTCTTTGTTTCCCCCCAATATTTTGACAATATAAGATGATTTACGGAAAGAAATTGACAAAATTTGATACTCTTAACTTTCACTCAAAGTTGTGCCTTGTGTGTCGTAAATGGTAAATCGTCAGTGTTTTTAGCGTCGTTTGTCACCCAAACTCTTAGCAATTTGTTACCCCTCAATATTTTAGCAATATAAGATTATTCACGGAATGAAATTTACAAAATTTGATACTCATAACTTTCGCTCAAAGTTGTGCCTTGTGTCGTATATGGTAAAACGTAGGTGTTTATAGTGTTGTTTGTTGCCAAAACTCTTAGCTCTTTGTCTTCCCCCAATATATTGACAATATAAGATGATTCACATAATAAAATTGATAAAAATTGAAACTCATAACTTACGCTCCAAGTTGTGCCTTGTGTCGTAAATGAGAAATCGTTGGTGTTTGTAGTGTTGTTTGTCGCCCAAACTCTTAACTCAGAGTTGTGGTATTTTTCGTAAATGGTAAATCGTAGGTATTTGAAGTGTTGTTTTTTGCCCAAACTCTTAGGTCTTTGTTTGCCCCAAATATTTTGACAATATAAGATGATTCACAGATAAAAATTGACAAAATTTGTTACTCATAACTTTCGCTCAAAGTTGTGCCTTGTGTGTCGTAAAGGGTAAATCGTAGGTGTTTTTAGTGTTGTTTTTCATCCAAACTCTTAGCACTTTGTTTCCCCCAATATTATAACAAAATATGATTATTCACGGAACGAAATTTACAAAATTTGAAACACAAATGTTGATTCACGAAAAGAAATTGACAAAATTTGAAACTCATAACTTTCTTTCAAAGTTGTACCTTGTGTCGTAAATGGTAAAACATAGGTGTTTTTAGTGTTGTTTTTCACCAAAACTCTTAGCTCTTTGTTTCCCCAATATATTGACATTATAAAATGATTCACAGAAAGAAATTGACAAAATTTGAAACTCATAACTTTCGCTCAAAGTTATGCCTTGTGTCGTAAATGGTAAATCGAAGGTGTTTGTAGTATTGTATGTCGACCAAACTCTTATCTCAAAGTTGTGATATTTGTGGTAAATGGTAAATCGTAGATGTTTGGTGTGTTTGTTTTAGCCCAAAATCTTAGATCTTTGTTTCCTCCAAATATTTTAACAATATAAGATGATTTACAGAAAGAAATTGACAAAATTTGATACTCTTAACTTTCATTCAAAGTTGTGCCTTGTGTGTCGTAAATGGTAAATGGTAAATTGTAAGTGTTTTAAGCGTCGTTTGTCATCCAAACTCTTAGCAATTTGTTTCCCCCCAATATTTTAGCAATATAAGATTATTCACGGAATGAAATTTACAAAATTTGATACTCATAACTTTCGCTCAAAGTTGTGCCTTGTGTCATAACTTGTAAAACGTAGGATTTATAGTGTTGTTTGTTGCCAAAACTGTTAGCTCTTTGTTCCCCCCAATATATTGAAAATATAAGATGATTCACATAATGAAATTGATAAAAATTGAAACACATAACTTACGCTCCAAGTTGTGCCTTGTGTCGTCAATGGTAAACCGTAGGTGTTTGTAGTGTTGTTTGTCGCCCAAACTCTTAACTCAGAGTTGTGGTATTTGTCGTAAATGGTAAGTCGTAGGTGTTTGAATTGTTGTTTTTTGCCCAAACTCTTAGGTCTTTGTTTTCCCCCAATATTTTGACAATATAAGATGATTCACAAATAGAAATTGACAAAATTTGATACTTATAACTTTCTCTCAAAGTTGTGCCTTGTGTGTCGCAACAGGTTAATCGTAGGTGCTTTTAGTGTTGTTTGTCATCCAAACTCTTAGCACTTTGTTTCCCCCCAATATTAGAACAATATATGATTATTCACGGAACAAAATTTACAAAATTTGAAACCCATACGATGATTCACGAAAACAAATTGACAAATTTTGAAACTCATAACTTTCGCTCAAAGTTGTGCCTTGTGTCGTAAATGGTAAAACGTAGGTACGGTGTTTTTAGTGTTGTTTTTCACCAAAACTCGAAGGTGTTTGTAGTGGTGTTTGTCGACCAAACTCTTATCTCAAAGTTGTGTTATTTGTTATAAATGGTAAAACGTAGATGTTTGGTGTGTTTGTTTTTGCCCAAACTCTTAGGTCTTTGTTTCCCACCAATATTTTGACAATATAAGATGATTTATGGAAAGAAATAGACAAAATTTGATACTCTTAACTTTCACTCAAAGTTGTGCCTTGTGTGTCGTAAATGGTAAATCGTAGGTGTTTTTAGCGTCGTTTGTCACCCCAAACTCTTAGCAATTTGTTTCCCCCCAATATTTTAGCAATATAAGATTATTCACGGAATGAAATTTACAAAATTTGATACTCATAACATTCGCTCAAAGTTGTGCCTTGTGTCGTAAATGGTAAAACGTAGGTGTTTATAGTGTTGTTTGTTGCCAAAACTCTTAGCTCTTTGTCTCCCCCCAATATATTGACAATATAAGATGATTCACATAATGAAATTGATAAAAATTGAAACTCATAACTTACGCTCCAAGTTGTGCCTTGTGTCGTAAATGGTAAATCGTAGGTGTTTGTGGTGTTGTTTGTCGCCCAAACTCTTAACTCAGAGTTGTGGTATTTGTCGTAAATGGTAGATCGTAGGTGTTTGAAGTGTTGTTTTTTGCCCAAACTCTTAGGTCTTTGTTTGACCCCAATATTTTGACAATATAAGATGATTCACAGATAGAAATTGACAAAATTTGATACACATAACTTTCGCTCAAAGTTGTGCCTTGTGTGTCATAAAGGGTAAATCGTAGGTGTTTTTAGTGTTGTTTGTCATCCAAACTCTTAGCACTTTATTTCCCCCCAATATTATAACAATATATGATTATTCACGGAATGAAATTTACAAAATTTGATACTCATAACTTTCGCTCAAAGTTGTGCCTTGTGTCGTATATGGTAAAACGTAGGTGTTTATAGTCTTGTTTGTTGCCAAAACTCTTAGCTCTTTGTCTTCCCCTAATATATTGACAATATAAGATGATTCACAGAATAAAATTGATAAAAATTGAAACTCATAACTTACGCTCCAAGTTGTGCCTTGTGTCATAAATGGTAAATCGTAGGTGTTTGTAATGTTGTTTGTCGCCCAAACTCTTACCTCAGAGTTGTGGTATTTTTCGTAAATGGTAAATTGTAGGTATTTGAAGTGTTGTTTTTTGCCCAAACTCTTAGTTCTTTGTTTGCCCCCAATATTTTGACAATATAAGATGATTCACAAATAGAAATTGACAAAATTTGTTACTCATAACTTTCGCTCAAAGTTGTGCCTTGTGTGTCGTAAAGGGTAAATCGTAGGTGTTTTTAGTGTTGTTTGTCATCCAAACTCTTAGCACTTTGTTTCCCCCCAATATTATAACAATATATGATTATTCACGGAACAAAATTTACAAAATTTGAAACGCATATGTTGATTCACGAAAAGAAATTGACAAAATTTGAAACTCATAACTTTCTTTCAAAGTTGTACCTTGTGTCGTAAATGGTAAAACATAGGTGTTTGTAGTGTTGTTTGTCGCCCAAACTCTGAACTCAGAGTTGTGGTATTTGTCGTAAATGGTAAGTCGTAGGTGTTTGAATTGTTTTTTTTTTGCCCAAACTCTTAGGTCTTTGTTTGCCCCCAATATTTTGACAATATAAGATGATTCACAAATAGAAATTGACAAAATTTGATACTCATAACTTTCTCTCAAAGTTGTGCCTTGTGTGTCGCAACAGGTTAATCGTAGGTGCTTTTAGTGTTGTTTGACATCCAAACTCTTAGCACTTTGTTTCCCCCCAATATTATAACAATATATGATTATTCACGGAACAAAATTTACAAAATTTGAAACACATACGATGATTCACAAAAAGAAATTGACAAATTTTGAAACTCATAACTTTCGCTCAAAGTTGTGCCTTGTGTCGTAAATGGTAAAACGTAGGTACGGTGTTTTTAGTGTTGTTTTTTCACCAAAACTCTTAGCTCTTTGTTTCCCTCCAATATATTGACATTATAAAATGATTCACAGAAAGAAATTGACAAAATTTGAAACTCATAACTTTCGCTCAAAGTTATGCCTTGTGTCGTAAATGGTAAATCGAAGGTGTTTGTAGTGGTGTTTGTCGACCAAACTCTTATCTCAAAGTTGTGATATTTGTTGTAAATGGTAAATCGTAGATGTTTGGTGTGTTTGTTTTTGGCCAAACTCTTAGGTCTTTGTTTCCCACCAATATTTTGACAATATAAGATGATTTATGGAAAGAAATTGACAAAATTTGATACTCTTAACTTTCACTCAAATTTGTGCCTTGTGTGTCGTAAATGGTAAATCGTAGGTGTTTTTAGCGTCGTTTTTCACCCAAACTCTTAGCAATTTGTTTCCCCCCAATATTTTAGTAATATAAGATTATTCATGGAATGAAATTTACAAAATTTGATACTCATAACATTCGCTCAAAGTTGTGCCTTGTGTCGTAAATGGTAAAACGTAGGTGTTTATAGTGTTGTTTGTTGCCAAAACTCTTAGCTCTTTGTCTCCCCCCAATATATTGACAATATAAGATGATTCACAGAATGAAATTGATAAAAATTGAAACTCATAACTTACGCTCCAAGTTGTGCCTTGTGTCGTAAATGGTAAATCGTAGGTGTTTGTAGTGTTGTTTGTCGCCCAAACTCTTAACTCAGAGTTGTGGTATTTGTCGTAAATGGTAAATCGTAGATGTTTGAAGTGTTGTTTTTTGCCCAAACTCTTAGGTCTTTGTTTGCCCCCAATATTTTGACAATATAAGATGATTCACAGATAGAAATTGACAAAATTTGATACACATAACTTTCGCTCAAAGTTGTGCCTTGTGTGTCATAAAGGGTAAATCGTAGGTGTTTTTAGTGTTGTTTGTCATCCAAACTCTTAGCACTTTGTTTCCCCCCAATATTATAACAATATATGATTATTCACGGAACGAAATTTACAAAATTTGAAACACATATGTTGATTCACGAAAAGAAATTGAAAAAATTTGAAACTCATAACTTGCGCTCAAAGTTATGCCTTGTGTCCTAACTGGTAAATCGTAGGTGTTTTTAGTGTTGTATGTCAACCAAACTCTTAGCTCAAAGTTGTGCTATTTGTCGTAAATCGTAGATGTTTGGTGTTTTTGTTTTTGCCCAAACTCTTAGGTCTTTGTTTCCCCCCAATATTTTGACAATATAAGATGATTTACGGACAGAAATTGACAAAATTTGATACTCTTAACTTTCACTCAAAGTTGTGCCTTGTGTTGTAATACTTGAGATTTTTCTTTAGAAGACGAGTTTTGGATCATTTAGAATTTTGTCGTCTTAAAATTATTCTTGTGTATTCAATATATTTTATGTTTATTATAATTATGATTGAGTTCCTGACTTGAAATTTTGGGTTTTTTCCGCTTCGTGGAATAGCGGTACTGAATTGTCTCGTGTGTGTTTCGGATTGTCTCGAGGGTATAACTGAGTACACATAAATAAACGTAGATATTTTTGAAATATCATTATAAGATGTGTATTAATATTTTGTTCCGATTATTAATCCTAATATAATATATATATATATATTCTTACTACTAGTTATATTTGAATGTCGTCGAGGGATACGGGAACGAGTTAGTATCTATACTGGGATTAGTTCCGAATAATCAATAGGGTATTTCCATTTCTAAATATATATATATATATTATAGTTAAAATTATAACTTCCACAAAAAGACAAATTTGGGCTTTAAATTTATTTACTTAAGAAAATTTCTTTACATGCTTATCTTTAAAGTCACTAGAAATTTCCTCTTCTTTTTCTTATCACCTCAACCGACCTCCTCCATGGCTGCCCTCCTCCATTGCACCACCACCCTCACCCTCCTTTTCACCTTGCTCCTCTTGCTCCCGTCGCCAAGGAGAGGTCGCCGTCACCGTTGTCGCCAAGGGGCTGCCACCTCCTTCCTTTTTCCTCCACCTTGGCTGCCTTCCTCTTCTTGTACGTACAGCAGCAGCCACCTCCACCACCTCTCGACGCCGGAAAAGTGTCTTAGAGCCTCCACCGCCTCTCTTATGAACCCAAATCATCCTTAGGGTCTTGGGTGAGTTTTCTTTCCAAATCTTGTACCATAAATTAGCAAGCTTGATTACCTTGTGTAAAGGATGAATTTTATGAATAATAAGAGGTTAATTGATGTTGGGGAAAGCTTAGGTGGATTGGAATTGGAGTTTGGAAAGTGGAAGTTTGAAATTGGGCAATTCTGTGCACTTCTGGAAATTCTGTAATTACCGAAAATGGGTGGCTGGGTTCATAAGGTGAGGAATTATCTTACGAGTATGAGAAACTTTACAGATCTTGATTTGGATATGTATATCAAAAGTTATGCCCAAATCTTTATTGTATTGTAGATTCGGGAATTCGCTGCAAGTACGCGAAACGGGGGACGTCGGGCCGCATCAATATTTATACCGCGAAAATGGCTTGAAGTGGAACTTACTAAGGCAAGTTATTTGCGAATGTTTTTGTGCTTAGTATAAATTCAGGTTATCGGGATATGCATGAATACCGTAATATAGTTATATATGAATGTTGCGTGGTAATTGATTTTTGTAGGCTAGATAGGAATATCATATTATGTATGTTCTTGGTATATTGATATGTTAGAGTTTATTTAATATATGATGTGATCGTTCATGTTTATGAATTAATGTGCTAGTACGGACTTGGTATGAATCGTCGTGGTTGACTTGGTAATGACGTGAGGTTGTGTTAGTAATCGTATCTATATGCTAGACATGGATTCCATATTAAGAATGTTATTAATATATGTACTTATTGGAGCTTATATTATTCATAAGCACATGTTGTGGTTGTTCATGGTCATGAATTGAGGTTGTAGTTGGTAATGCTTACAATTACATGTTGTGTTGATACAGTATGCGGGCAAGTTGTATTATGGATTTGTTGTGTGATATTATACAAGTTGTTCAATGAATTGTTATGAATCATTGGGATTGATCCATGTAATGATGCGTTTTTTATTTTTATACCTTTATGCGTTTATGATTTATGATTTTTGCGGGTAAGGATTGTTCCGAGCCCCGTCTGATATGGAAATGATTTTTATACTCTTGCGGGTAAGGATGTTCCGAGTCCCGCTTGAATTGAAAATGATTTTTAATGAATCATCCCGTGTTACTCTTCTCGGTGTCCGAGTTGAGTAGGTCATGGGAGGTGCTTTACCTATGTTGGGAAGAGCCGGATCGCCTAGCTAACGATGTTGTTGGCTTCCCGCGGGTAAAGGACGTACCCACTGTGTGGGTTAGAAGGTACTTTCGCGTCCAAAAGTGCTTGGGCGTGTTTTCGAACGTTTTCGTAAATGTTTTTCGAACGTTTTCATAAATGTTATTTTACACTGAGTTTTCATTTAAAAGAAAAGTATACCCGGGTATAGGCTTTGAGTAATGGATTTTAATCCCGATGATCTATGGTTCACTTCGATGTTTATTGGATTATGGTGATATGTTATGTAATGTAATATGTGGTATTCTGGTGATATGTGGTCTAGTTGGATATTTATGGGAATTATTGTAATGTGATCTGAAATGTAATAGGTGGTCCAGTTGGATATTTAGTGAATTTACTGTGACAAGATCTGTGATGGAATCTGTGGTTCAGTTGAGTACTTATTGGAATCACTGAGATGTGATAGCTGCATTGGATTGATATTCTGTCTGGTACTAGATACGGCATGCGTGCAGTATGAATTATTTGCATCTAATGGTTATTTTGGGTGATACTAGATATTGCATTCTTCATAATGTAGTTACTATAGCCACTAGGGAACTGGCTAACGTATGTTCATACGTGTATAGTTAATTATAACTTTAGGTTGTAAGGTAATTGTGGTATCCGCATTCATTGACCATGCATGTATAATTAATTGTAGCATTGGGTTGTAGGTTGTTGTGGTGTCTGTGTATGTACGATCCCTTTATTTATGCTATAGTACTTAATCAATTCGCTTATAACTTGCTTAGTCTGGATGTGGACTAACCCTGTTATGTGGGGAACTGGTTGTGTTTTACATGACCAGGATTTCAAGTAGCGTAGCGGGAGCATGGAGGAGGTCATGCGACATGATGCGAATTTAGGATGGGGTTTGTTTAGGGTTCAAACCCTTTTGCAGTTACGAAAAATCTGTATTGATTAAACTCTTTCTCTTGGGTCGTGAGTACGTCAGTATAAGCCGACGCATGTGTGTACATCGATGATTATGGTAATCCTTATGAATTGGGCTTAGAATATGGATCTGCCCTCGTTAAGGTTTTAAATTTTCACAGGTCGAGTTTCTTTCCTTAAATTGCCTGAGGGAATTTCTGTAGGAAATTCCTAGCGCTGTGACTCCCCAATAGTGGTTAATTTGGGGCGTTACATGTGTGTCGTAAATGGTAAATCGTAGGTGATTTTAGCATCATTTATCACCCAAACTCTTAGCAATTTGTTTCCCACCAATATTTTAGCAATATAAGATTATTCACGGAATGAAATTTACAAAATTTGATACACCTAACTTTCGTTCAAAGTTGTGCCTTGTGTCGTAAATGGTAAAACGTAAGATGATTCACATAATGAAGCTAAAAAAATTGAAACACATAACATACGCTCAAAGTTGTGCCTTGTGTCGTAAATGGTAAATCGTAGGTGTTTGTAGTGTTGTTTGTCGCCCAAACTCTTAGGTCTTTGTTTTCCCCCATTATTTTGACAATATAAGATGATTCACAAATAGAAATTGACAAAATTTGATTCTCATAACTTTCGCTCAAATCGAAGGTGTTTTTAGTGTTGTTTGTCATCCAAACAGTTAGAACTTTATTTCCCCCAATATTATATAAATATATGATATTCATGGAATGAAATTTACAAAATTTTAAACGCATATGATGATTCACAAAAAGAAATTGACAAAATTTAAAACTCACCAAAACTCTTAGTTTTTTGTTCCCTCACAAAATTTTAAACGCATATGATGATTCACGTAGGTGTTTTTAGTGTTGTTTTTCACCAAAACTCTTAGTTTTTTGTTCCCTCACAATATATTGACATTATAAAATGATTCATAGAATGAAATTGACAAAATTTGAAACTCATAATTTCGCTCAAAGTTGTGATTTGTGTCGTAAATGGTAAATCGTTGTTGTTCTTAGTGTTGTATGTCACTTTAACTATTAGCTCTTTGTTTCCCCCCAATATTTTGACAAAATAAGATGATTCACATAAAAAAATTGACAAAATTTGAAACTCATAACTTTCGCTCTAAGTTGTGCCTTGTGTCGTAACTGGTAAATCCTAGGTGTTTTTAGTGTTGTTTGTCGATCAAACTCTTAGCTCAATGTTGTGCTATTTGTCGTAAATGGTAAATCAATGGTGTTTTAAGTGTTGTTTGTCATCCAAACTCTTAGCACTTTGTTTCCCCCCAATGATATAACAATATATAATTATTCACGGAACGAAATTTACAAAATTTGAAACGCATATGATGATTCACGAAAAAAAATTGACAAAATTTGACACTCATAACTTTCGCTCAAAGTTGTGCCTTGTGTGTCGTAAATGGTAAATCGAAGGTCTTTGTAGTGTTGTTTGTCGACCAAACTCTTATCTCAAAGTTGTGTTATTTGTTGTAAATGGTAAATCGTAGATGTTTGGTGTGTTAGTTTTTGCCCAAACTCTTAGGTCTTTGTTTCCCCCCAATATTTTGACAATATAAGATGATTTACGGAAAGAAATTGACAAAATTTGATACTCTTAACTTTCACTCACAGTTGTGCATTGTGTGTCGTGAATGGTAAATCGTAGGTGTTTTAAGCGTCGTTTGTCACCCAAACTCTTAGCAATTTGTTTCTCCCCAATACTTTAGCAATATAATATTATTAACGAAATGAAATTTACAAAATTTAATACTCATAACTTTCGCTCAAAGTTGTACCTTGTGTCGTAAATGGTAAAACATAGATGTTTATAGTGTTGTTTGTTGCCAAAACTTTTAGCTCTTTGTTTACCGCCAATATATTGACACTATAAGATGATTCACATAATGAAATTGATAAAAATTGAAACACATAACTTAAACTCCAAGTTGTGCCTTGTGTCGTAAAAGGTAAATCGTAGGTGTTTGTAGTGTTGTTTTTCGCCCAAACTCTTAACTCAGAGTTGTGGTATTTGTCGTAAATGGTAAGTCGTAGGTGTTTGAAATGTTGTTTTTCACCCAAACTCTTAGTTCTTTGTTTGTCCCCAATATTTTGACAATATAAGATGATTCACAAATAGAAATTGACAAAATTTGATACTCAAAACTTTCACTCAAAGTTGTGCATTGTGTGTCGTAAATGGTTAATTGATGGTGTTTTTAGTGTTGTTTGTCATCCAAACTCTTAGCACTTTGTTTCCCCCCAATATTAAAACAATATATGATTATTCACGGAACGAAATTTACAAAATTTGAAACGCATATTATGATTCACGAAAAGAAATTGACAAAATTTTGGAACTCATAACTTTCGATCAAAGTTGTGCCTTGTGTCGTAAATGGTAAAACGTAGGTGTTTTAGTGTTGTTTTTCACCAAAACTCTTAGCACTTTGTTTCCCCCCAATATATTGACATTATAAAATGATTCATAGAAAGAAATTGACAAAATTTGAAAATCATAACTTTCGCTCAAAGTTATGCCTTGTGTCGTAAATGGTAAATCGAAGGTGTTTGTAGTGGTGTTTGTCGACCAAACTCTTATCTCAAAGTTGTGCTATTTGTTGTAAATGGTAAATCGTAGATGTTTGGTGTGTTTGTTTTTGCCCAAACTCGTAGGTCTTTGTTTCCCCCCAATACTTTGACAGCATATGATGATTTACGAAAAGAAATTGACAAAATTTGATACCGTTAACTTTCACTCAAAGTTGTGCCTTGTGTGTCGTAAATGGTAAATCGTAGGTATTTTTAGTGTCGTTTGTCACCCAAACTCTTAGCAATTTGTTTCCCCCCAATATTTTAGCAATACAAGATTATTCACGAAATGAAATTTACAAAATTTGATATTCATAACTTTCGCTCAAAGTTGTGCCTTGTGTCGTAAATGGTAAATCATAGGTGTTTTTGTCGTAAATGCGAAATCGTAGGTGTTTGAAGTGTTGTTTTTCGCCCAAACTTATAGGTCTTTGTTTGCCCCCAATATTTTGACAATATAAGATGATTCACAAGTAGAAATTGACAAAATTTGAAACTCATAACTTTCGCTCAAAGTTGTGTCTTGTGTGTCGTAAATGGTAAATCATAGGTGTTTTTAGTGTTGTTTGTCACCCAAACTTTTAGCACTTTGTTTCCCCCCAATATTATAACAATATATGATTATTCACGGAATGAAATTTACAAAATTTGAAACGCATATGATGATTCACGAAAAGAAACTGACAAAATTTGAAACTCATAATATTCGCTCAAAGTTGTGCCTTGTGTCGTAACTGGTAAATCCTAGGTGTTTTTAGTGTTGTTTGTCGATCAAACTCTTAGCTCAATGTTGTGCTATTTGTCGTAAATGGTAAATCAATGGTGTTTTAAGTGTTGTTTGTCATCCAAACTCTTAACACTTTGTGTTCCCCCCAATATTATAACAATATATGATTATTCACAGAACGAAATTTACAAAATTTGAAACGCATATGATGATTCACGAAAAGAAATTGACAAAATTTGAAACTCATTACTTTCGCTCAAAGTTGTGCCTTGTGTCGTAAATGGTAAAACGTAGGTGTTTTTAGTGTTGTTTTTCACCAAAACTCTTATCTCAAAGTTGTGCTAATTGTTATAAATTGTAAATCGTAGATGTTTGATGTGTTTGTTTTTTCCCAAGTAGAAATTGACAAAATTTGAAACTCTTAACTTTCACTCAAAGTTGTGCCTTGTGTGTCGTAAATGGTAAATCGTAGGTGTTTTTAGAGTCGTTTGTCACCCAAACTCTTAGCAATTTGTTTCCCCCCAATATTTTAGCAATATAAGATTACTCAAGGAATGAAATTTACAAAATTTGATATTCATTACTTTTGCTCAAAGTTGTGTCTTGTGTCGTAAATGGTAAAACGTAGGTGTTTGTAGTGTTTTTTGTTGCCAAAACTCTTAGCTCTTTGTCTCCCCCCAATATATTGACAATATAAGATGATTCACAGAATGAAATTGATAAAAATTGAAACTCAGAACTTACACTCCAAGTTTTGCCTTGTGTCATAAATGGTAAATCATAGGTGTTCGTAGTGTTGTTTGTCGCGCAAACTCTTAACTCAGAGTTGTGGTATTTGTCGTAAATGGTAAGTCGTAGGTGTTTGAGGTGTTGTTTTTCGCCCAAACTCTTAGGTCTTTGTTTGCCCCAAATATTTTGACAATATAAGATCATTCACATATAGAAATTGACAAAATTTGATACTCATAATTTTCGCTCAAAGTTGTGCGTTGTGTGTCGTAAATGGTTAATCGAAGGTGTTTTTAGTGTTGTTTATCATCCAAACTCTTAGCACTTTGTTTCCCCCCAATATTATAATAATATATGATATTCACATAATGAAATTTACAAAATTTTAAACGCATAAGATGATTCACGAAAAGAAATTGACAAAATTTAAAACAAATAACTTTCGCTCAAAGTTGTGCCTTGTGTCGTAACTGGTAAATCCTAGGTATTTTTAGTGTTGTTTGTCGATCAAACTCTTAGCTCAATGTTGTGCTATTTGTCGTAAATGGTAAATCAATGGTGTTTTAAGTGTTGTTTGTCATCCAAACTCTTAGCACTTTGTTTCCCCCCAATGATATAACAATACATAATTATTCACGGAACGAAATTTACAAAATTTGAAACGCATATGATGATTCACGAAAAGAAATTGACAAAATTTGACACTCATAACTTTTGCTCAAAGTTGTGCCTTGTGCCTTGTGTGTCGTAAATGGTAAATCGAAGGTGTTTGTAGTGTTGTTTGTCGACCAAACTCTTAGCTCAAAGTTGTGCTATTTATTGTAAATGGTAAATCGTAGATGTTTGGTGTGCTTGTTTTTTCCCAAACTCTTAGGTCTTTGTTTCCCCCCAATATTTTGACAATATAAGATGATTTACGGAAAGAAATTGACAAAATTTGATACTCTTAACTTTCACTCAAAGTTGTGCATTGTGTGTCGTAAATGATAAATCGTAGGTGTTTTAAGCGTTGTTTGTCCCCCAAACTCTTAGCAATTTGTTTCTCCCCAATACTTTAGCAATATAAGATTATTAATGGAATGAAATTTACAAAATTTGATACTCATAACTTTCGCTCAAAGTTGTGCCTTGTGTCGTAAATGGTAAAACATAGGTGTTTATAGTGTTGTTAAAACATTTAGCTCTTTGTTTACCGCCAATATATTGACAGTATAAGATGATTCACAGAATGAAATTGATAAAAATTGAAACACATAACTTAAGCTCCAAGTTGTGCCTTGTGTCATAAAAGATAAATCGTAGGTGTTTTTAGTGTTGTTTGTCGCCCAAACTCTTAACTTAGAGTTGTGGTATTTGTCATAAATGGTAAGTCGTAGGTGTTTGAAGTGTTGTTTTTCGCCCAAACTCTTAGGTCTTTGTTTGCCCCCAATATTTTCACAATATAAGATCATTCACAAATAGAAATTGACAAAATTTGATACTCATAACTTTCGCTCAAAGTTGTGCATTGTGTGTCGTAAATGATTAATCGATGGTATTTTTAGTGTTGTTTGTCATCCAAACTCTTATCACTTTGTTTCTCCCCAATATTTAAACTGTATATGATTATTCACGGAATGAAATTTACAAAATTTGAAACGCATATTATGATTCACGAAAAGAAATTGAAAAAATTTGAAACTCATAACTTTCGCTCAAGTTGTGCCTTGTGTCGTAAATGGTAAAACGTAGGTGTTTTAGTGTTGTTTTTCACCAAAACTCTTAGCACTTTGTTTCCCCCCAATATATTGACATTATAAAATAATTCACAGAAAGAATTGACAAAATTTGAAAATCATAACTTTCGCTCAAAGTTATGTCTTGTGTCGTAAATGGTAAATCGAAGGTGTTTGTAGTGTTGTTTGTCGACCAAACTCTTATCTCAAAGTTGTGCTATTTGTTGTAAATTAATCATAGATATTTGGTGTGTTTGTTTTTGCCCAAACTCTTAGGTCTTTGTTTCCCCTCAATATTTTGACAACATATGATGATTTACGAAAAGAAATTGACAAAATTTGATACACGTAACTTTCACTCAAAGGTGTGCCTTGTGTGTCGTAAATGGTAAATCGTAGGTGTTTTTAGCGTCGTTTGTCACCCAAACTCTTAGAAATTTGTTTCCCCTCAATATTTTAGCAATATAAGATTATTCACGGAATGAAATTTACAAAATTTGATACTCATAACTTACGCTCCAAGTTATGCCTTGTGTCGTAAATGGTAAATCGTAGGTGTTTACAAAATTTGATACTAATAACTTTCGCTCAAAATTGTGCATTATATCGTAAATGGTAAACGTAACATGATTCACATAATGAAATTGATAAAAATTGAAACACATAACTTACGCTCAAAGTTGTGCCTTGTGTCATAAATGGTAAATCGTAGGTGTTTGTAGTGTTGTTTGTCACCCAAACTCTTATCTCAGAGTTGTGGTATTTGTCGTAAATGGTAAATCGTAGGTGTTTGAAGTGTTGTTTTTCACACAAACTCTTAGGTCTTTGTTTGCCCCCAATATTTTGACAATCTAAGATGATTCACAAATAGAAATTGACAAAATTTGATACTCATAACTTTCGCTCAAAGTTGCGCCTTGTGTGTCGTAAATGGTTAATCGAAGATGTTTTTAGTGTTGTTTGTCATCCAAACTCTTAGCACTAAGTTTCCCCCCAATATTATAACAATATATGATTATTCACGGAACAAAATTTACAAAATTTGAAACGCATATGATGATTCACGAAAAGAAATTGACAAAATTTGAAACTCATAACTTTCTCTCAAAGTTGTGCCTTGTGTCATAAATGGTAAAACGTAGGTGTTTTAGTGTTGTTTTTCACCAAAACTCTTAGCACTTTGTTTCCCCCCAATATATTGACATTATAAAATGATTCACAGAAAGAAATTGACAAAATTTGAAACTCATAACTTTCGCACAACGTTATGCCTTGTGTCGTAAATGGTAATCGAAGGTGTTTGTAGTGTTGTTTGTAGGCCAAACTCTTATCTCAAAGTTGTGCTATTTGTTGTAAATGGTAAATCGTAGATGTTTGGTGTGTTTGTTTTTGCCCAAACTTTTAGGTCTTTGTTTCCCCCCAATATTTTGACAATATAAGATGATTTACGGAAAGAATTTGACAAAATTTGATACTCTTAACTTTCACTCAAAGTTGTGCCGTGTGTGTCGTAAATGGTAAATCGTAGGTGTTTTTAGCGTCGTTTGTCACCCAAACTCGTAGCAATTTGTTTCCCACCAATATTTTAGCAATATAAGATTATTCACGGAATGAAATTTACAAAATTTGATACTTATAACTTTCACTCAAAATTGTGCCTTATGTCGTAAATGGTAAAACGTAAGATGATTCACAGAATTAAATTGATAAAAATTGAAACATATAACATACGCTCAAAGTTGTGCCTTTTGTCGTAAATGGTAAATCTTAGGTGTTTGTAGTGTTATTTGTCGCCCAAACTCTTATCTCAGAGTTGTGGTATTTGTCATAAATGGTAAATCGTAGGTGTTTGAAGTATTTTTTTCTCCCAAACTCTTAGGTCTTTGTTTGACCCCAATATTTTGACAATATAAGATGATTCACAAATAGAAATTGACAAAATTTGATACTCATAACTTTCGCTCAAAGTTGTGCCTTGTGTGTCGTAAATGGTAAATCATAGGTGTTTTTAGTGTTGTTTGTCACCAAAACTCTTAGCACTTTGTTTCCCCCCAATATTATAACAATATATGATTATTCACGGAATGAAATTTACAAAATTTGAAACGCATAAGATGATTCACGAAAAGAAATTTACAAAATTTGAAACTCATAACTTTCGCTCAAGGTTGTGCCTTGTGCCTTGTGTGTCGTAAATGGTAAATCGAAGGTGTTTGTAGTATTGTTTGTCTACCAAACTCTTAGCTCAAAGTTGTGGTATTTGTTGTAAATGGTAAATCGTAGATGTTTGTTGTGTTTGTTTTTGCCCAAACTCTTAGGTCTTTATTTCCCCCCAATATTTTGATAATATAAGATGATTTACGGAAAGAAATTGACAAAATTTGATACTCTTAACTTTCACTTAAAGTTGTGCCTTGTGTGTCGTAAATGGTAAATCGTAGGTGTTTTAAGCGTCGTTTGTCACCCAAACTCTTAGCATTTTGTTTCTCCCCAATATTTTAGCAATATAAGATTATTCAGGGAATGAAATTTACAAAATTTTATACTCATAACTTTCAGTCAAAGTTTTGTATTGTGTCGTAAATGGTAAACATAGGTTTTTATAGTGTTGTTTGTTGCCAAAACTCTTAGCTCTTGTTTTAACCCCAATATATTGACAATATAAGATGATTCACAGAATGAAATTGATAAAAATTAAAACACATAACTTACCCTCCAAGTTGTGCCTTGTGTCGTAAATGGTAAATCGTAGGTGTTTGTAGTGTTCTTTGTCGCCCGAACTCTTAACTCAGAGTTGTGGTATTTGTCGGAAATGGTAAGTCGTAGGTGTTTGAAGTGTTGTTTTTCGCCCAAACTCTTAGGTCTTTGTTTGCCCCCATTATTTGGACAATCTCTTAACTCAAAGTTGTGCCTTGTGTGTCGTAAATGGTAATCGTAGGTGTTTTTCTTGTTGTTTGTCATCCAAACTCTTAGCACTTTGTTTCCCCCAATATTTTATCAATATAAAATTATTCACAGAACGAAATTTACAAAATTTGAAACGCATATGTTGATTCACGAAAAGAAATTGACAAAATTTGAAACTCATAACTTTCGCTCAAAGTTGTACCTTGTGTCGTATATGGTAAAACGTACGTGTTTTTAGTGTTGTTTTTCACCAAAACTCTTAGCTCTTTGTTTCCCTGATACTCTTAACTTTCACTCAAAGTTGTGCCTTGTGTGTTGTAAATGGTAAATCGTAGATGTTTTAAGCGTCGTTTGTCACCCAAACTCTTAGCAATTTGTTTCCCCCCAATATTTTAGCAATATAAGATTATTCACGGAATGAAATTTACAAAATTTGATACTCATAACTTTCGCTCAAAGTTGTGCCTTGTGTCGTAAATTGTAAAACGTAGGTGTTTATAGTGTTGTTTGTTGCCAAAACTCTTAGCTCTTTGTCCCCTCCCCCCCCCCCCCCCCCCCCCCCAATATATTGACAATATAAGATGATTCACATAATGAAATTGATAAAAATTGAACCACATAACTTACGCTCCAAGTTGTGCCTTGTGTCGTCAATGGTAAATCGTAGGTGTTTGTAGTGTTGTTTGTCGCCCAAACTCTTAACTCAGAGTTGTGGTATTTGTCGTAAATGGTAAATCGTAGGTGTTTGAAGTGTTATTTTTCGCCCAAACTCTTAGGTCTTTGTTTGCCCCCATGATTGTGACAATCTCTGAACTCAAATCTGTGCCTTTTGCTTTGTGTCGTAAATGGTAAATCATAGGTGTTTGTAGTGTTGTTTGTCACCCAAACGCTTCACTCAGAGTTGTGGTATTTGTCGTAAATGGTAAGTCGTAGGTGTTTGAAGTGTTGTTTTTCACACAAACTCTTAGGTCTTTGTTTGCCCCCAATATTTTGACAATCTAAGATGATTCACAAATAGAAATTGACAAAATTTGATACTCATAACTTTCGCTCAAAGTTGCGCCTTGTGTGTCGTAAATGGTTAATCGAAGATGTTTTTAGTGTTGTTTGTCATCCAAACTCTTAGCACTTTGTTTCCCCCCAATATTATAACAATATATGATTATTCACGGAACGAAATTTACAAAATTTGAAACGCATATGATGATTCACGAAAAGAAATTGACAAAATTTGAAACTCATAACTTTCTCTCAAAGTTGTGCCTTGTGTCATAAATGGTAAAACGTAGGTGTTTTAGTGTTGTTTTTCACCAAAACTCTTAGCACTTTGTTTCCCCCCAATATATTGACATTATAAAATGATTCACAGAAAGAAATTGACAAAATTTGAAACTCATAACTTTCGCACAAAGTTATGCCTTGTGTCGTAAATGGTAATCGAAGGTGTTTGTAGTGTTGTTTGTAGGCCAAACTCTTATCTCAAAGTTGTGCTATTTGTTGTAAATGGTAAATCGTAGATGTTTGGTGTGTTTGTTTTTGCCCAAACTTTTAGGTCTTTGTTTCCCCCCAATATTTTGACAATATAAGATGATTTACGGAAAGAATTTGACAAAATTTGATACTCTTAACTTTCACTCAAAGTTGTGCCGTGTGTGTCGTAAATGGTAAATCGTAGGTGTTTTTAGCGTCGTTTGTCACCCAAACTCGTAGCAATTTGTTTCCCACCAATATTTTAGCAATATAAGATTATTCACGGAATGAAATTTACAAAATTTGATACTTATAACTTTCACTCAAAATTGTGCCTTATGTCGTAAATGGTAAAACGTAAGATGATTCACAGAATTAAATTGATAAAAATTGAAACATATAACATACGCTCAAAGTTGTGCCTTTTGTCGTAAATGGTAAATCTTAGGTGTTTGTAGTGTTATTTGTCGCCCAAACTCTTATCTCAGAGTTGTGGTATTTGTCATAAATGGTAAATCGTAGGTGTTTGAAGTATTTTTTTCTCCCAAACTCTTAGGTCTTTGTTTGACCCCAATATTTTGACAATATAAGATGATTCACAAATAGAAATTGACAAAATTTGATACTTATAACTTTCGCTCAAAGTTGTGCCTTGTGTGTCGTAAATGGTAAATCATAGGTGTTTTTAGTGTTGTTTGTCACCAAAACTCTTAGCACTTTGTTTCCCCCCAATATTATAACAATATATGATTATTCACGGAATGAAATTTACAAAATTTGAAACGCATAAGATGATTCACGAAAAGAAATTTACAAAATTTGAAACTCGTAACTTTCGCTCAAGGTTGTGCCTTGTGTGTCGTAAATGGTAAATCGAAGGTGTTTGTAGTGTTGTTTGTCTACCAAACTCTTAGCTCAAAGTTGTGGTATTTGTTGTAAATGGTAAATCGTAGATGTTTGTTGTGTTTGTTTTTGCCCAAACTCTTAGGTCTTTATTTCCCCCCAATATTTTGATAATATAAGATGATTTACGGAAAGAAATTGACAAAATTTGATACTCTTAACTTTCACTTAAAGTTGTGCCTTGTGTGTCGTAAATGGTAAATCGTAGGTGTTTTAAGCGTCGTTTGTCACCCAAACTCTTAGCATTTTGTTTCTCCCCAATATTTTAGCAATATAAGATTATTCAGGGAATGAAATTTACAAAATTTGATACTCATAACTTTCAGTCAAAGTTTTGTATTGTGTCGTAAATGGTAAACATAGGTTTTTATAGTGTTGTTTGTTGCCAAAACTCTTAGCTCTTGTTTTAACCCCAATATATTGACAATATAAGATGATTCACAGAATGAAATTGATAAAAATTAAAACACATAACTTACCCTCCAAGTTGTGCCTTGTGTCGTAAATGGTAAATCGTAGGTGTTTGTAGTGTTCTTTGTCGCCCGAACTCTTAACTCAGAGTTGTGGTATTTGTCGGAAATGGTAAGTCGTAGGTGTTTGAAGTGTTGTTGTTCGCCCAAACTCTTAGGTCTTTGTTTGCCCCCATTATTTGGACAATCTCTTAACTCAAAGTTGTGCCTTGTGTGTCGTAAATGGTAATCGTAGGTGTTTTTCTTGTTGTTTGTCATCCAAACTCTTAGCACTTTGTTTCCCCCCAATATTTTATCAATATAAAATTATTCACAGAACGAAATTTACAAAATTTGAAACGCATATGTTGATTCACGAAAAGAAATTGACAAAATTTGAAACTCATAACTTTCGCTCAAAGTTGTACCTTGTGTCGTATATGGTAAAACGTACGTGTTTTTAGTGTTGTTTTTCACCAACACTCTTAGCTCTTTGTTTCCCTGATACTCTTAACTTTCACTCAAAGTTGTGCCTTGTGTGTTGTAAATGGTAAATCGTAGATGTTTTAAGCATCGTTTGTCACCCAAACTCTTAGCAATTTGTTTCCCCCCCAATATTTTAGCAATATAAGATTATTCACGGAATGAAATTTACAAAATTTGATACTCATAACTTTCGCTCAAAGTTGTGCCTTGTGTCGTAAATTGTAAAACGTAGGTGTTTATAGTGTTGTTTGTTGCCAAAACTCTTAGCTCTTTGTCCCCTCCCTCCCCCTCCCCCCCCCCCCCCCCCCCAATATATTGACAATATAAGATGATTCACATAATGAAATTGATAAAAATTGAACCACATAACTTACGCTCCAAGTTGTGCCTTGTGTCGTCAATGGTAAATCGTAGGTGTTTGTAGTGTTGTTTGTCGCCCAAACTCTTAACTCAGAGTTGTGGTATTTGTCGTAAATGGTAAATCGTAGGTGTTTGAAGTGTTATTTTTCGCCCAAACTCTTAGGTCTTTGTTTGCCCCCATGATTGTGACAATCTCTGAACTCAAATCTGTGCCTTTTGCTTTGTGTCGTAAATGGTAAATCATAGGTGTTTGTAATGTTGTTTGTCACCCAAACGCTTAACTCAGAGTTGTGGTATTTGTCGTAAATGGTAAGTCGTAGGTGTTTGAAGTGTTGTTTTTCGCCCAAACTCTTAGGTCTTTATTTGCACCCAATATTTTGACAATATAAGATGATTCACATATAGAAATTGACAAAATTTGATACTCATACTTTTCGCTCAAAGTTGTGCCTTGTGTGTCGTAAATGGTTAATCGAATGTGTTTTTAGTGTTGTTTGTCATCAAAACTCTTAGCACTTTGTTTCCCCCCAATATTATAAAAATATATGATATTCACGGAATGAAATTTACAAAATTTTAAACGCATATGACGATTCAAGAAATGAAATTGACAAAATTTAAAACTCAGAACTTTTGCTCAAAGTTGTGCCTTGTGTCGTAAATGGTAAAACATAGGTGTTTTTAATGTTGTTTTTCACCAAAACTCTTAGTTTTTTGTTCCCTCATAATATATTGACATTATAAAATGATTCAGAGAATGAAATTGACAAAATTTGAAACTCATAATTTCGCTCAAAGTTGTGATTTGTGTCGTAAATGGTAAATCGTTGTTGTTCTTAGTGTTGTATCTCACTTTGACTATTAGCTCTTTGTTTCCCCCCCAATATTTTGACAAAATAAGATGATTCACATAAAGAAATTGACAAAATTTGAAACTCATAACTTTCTCTCAAAGTTGTACCTTGTGTCGTAACTGATAAATCCTAGGTGTTTTTAGTGTTGGTTGTCGATCAAACTCTTACCTCAATGTTGTGCTATTTGTCGTAAATGGTAAAACAATGGTGTTTTAAGTGTTGTTTGTCATCCAAACTCTTATCACTTTGTTTCCCCCCAATATTATAACAATATATGATTATTCACGGAACGAAATTTAAAAAAATTGAAACCCATATGATGATTCACGAAAAGAAATTGACAAAATTTGACACTCATAACTTTCTCTCAAAGTTGTGCCTTGTGCCTTGTGTGTGGTAAATGTTAAATCGAAGGTGTTTGTAGTGTTGTTTGTCGACCAAACTCTTAGCTCAATGTTGGGCTATTTGTTGTAAATGGTAAATCGTAGATGTTTGGTGTGTTTGTTTTTGCCCAAACTATTAGGTCTTTGTTTCCCCCCAATATTTTGACAATGTAAGATGATTTAAGGAAAGAAATTGAAAAAAATTGATACTCTTAACTATCACTCAAAGTTGTGCATTGTGTGTCGTAAATGGTAAATCGTTGGTGTTTTAAACGTTGTTTGTCACCCAAACTCTTAGGAATTTGTTTCTCCCCAATACTTTAGCAATATAAGATTATTAACGGAATGAAATTTACAAAATTTGATAATCATAACTTACGCTCAAAGTTGTGCCTTGTGTCGTAAATGGTAAAACATAGGTGTTTATAGTGTTGTTTGTTGCCAAAACTTTTAGCTCTTTGTTTACCGCCAATATATTGACAATATAAGATGATTCACAGAATGAAATTGATAAAAATTGAAACACATAACTTAAGTTACAAGTTGTGCCTTATGTCGTAAAAGGTAAATCGTAGGTGTTTATAGTGTTGTTTTTTGCCAAAACTTTTAGCTCTTTGTCTCCCCCAATAAATTGACAATATAAGATGATTCACATAATGAAATTGATAAAAATTGAAATTCATAACTTACGCTCCAAGTTGTGCCTTGTGTCGTAAATGTTAAATCATTGGTGTTTGTAGTGTTGTTTGTTGCCCAAACTATTAACTCAGAGTTGTGGTATTTGTCGTAAATGGTAAATCGTAGGTGTTTGAAGTGTTGTTTTTTGCCCAAACTCTTAGGTCTTTGTTTGCCCCCAATATTTTGACAATATAAGATGATTCACAAATAGAAATTGACAAAATTTGATACTCATAACTTTCGCTCAAAGTTGTGCATTATGTGTCGTAAATGGTTAATCGAAGGTGTTTTTAGTGTTGTTTGTCATCCAAACTCTTAGCACTTTGTTTCCCCCCAATATTATAACAATATATGATTATTCACGGAACGAAATTTAAAAAATTTGAAACGCATATTATGATTCACGAAAAGAAATTGACAAAATTTGAAACTCATAACTTTCGCTCAAAGTTGTGCCTTGTGTCGTAAATGGTAAAACGTAGGTGTTTTAGTGTTGTTTTTCACCAAAACTCTTAGCACTTTGTTTCCCCCCAATAAATTGACATTATAAAATGATTCACAGAAAGAAATTGACAAAATTTGAAAATCATAACTTTCGCTTAAAGTTATGCCTTGTGTCGTAAATGGTAAAAGCGAAGGTGTTTGTAGTGTTGTTTGTCGACCAAAATCTTATCTCAAAGTTGTGCTATTTGTTGAAAATGGTAAATCGTAGATGTTTGGTGTGTTTGTTTTTTCCCAAACTCTTAGGTCTTTGTTTCCACCCAATATTTTGACAATATATGATGATTTACGAAAAGAAATTGACAAAATTTGATACTCTTAACTTTTACTCAAAGTTGTGCCTTGTGTGTCGTAAATGGTAAATCGTAGGTGTTTTTAGCGTCGTTTGTCACCCAAACTCTTAGCAATTTGTTTCCCCCCAATATTTTAGCAATATAAGATTATTCACGGAATGAAATTTACAAAAATTGATACTCATAACGTTCGCTCAAAGTTGTGCCTTGTGTCGTAAATGGTAAAACGTAGGTGTTTATAGTGTTGTTTGTTCCCAAAACTTTTATCTCTTTGTCTCCCCCAATATATTGACAATATAAGATGATTCACATAATGAAATTGATAAAAATTGAAACTCATAACTTACGCTCCAAGTTGTGCCTTGTGTGTGGTAAATGGTAAATCGAAGGTGTTTGTAGTGTTGTTTGTTGACCAAACTCTTAGCTCAATGTTGGGCTATTTGTTGTAAATGGTAAATCGTAGATGTTTGGTGTGTTTGTTTTTGCCCAAACTCTTAGGTCTTTGTTTCCCCCCAATATTTTGACAATATAAGATGATTTAAGGAAAGAAATTGAAAAAATTTGATACTCTTAACTTTCACTCAAAGTTGTACATTGTGTGTCGTAAATGGTAAATCGTTGGTGTTTTAAGCGTCGTTTGTCACCCAAACTCTTAGGAATTTGTTTATCCCCAATACTTTAGCAATATTAGATTATTAACGGAATGAAATTTACAAAATTTGATAATCATAACTTACGCTCAAAGTTGTGCCTTGTGTCGTAAATGATAAAACATAGGTGTTTATAGTGTTGTTTGTTGCCAAAACTTTTAGCTCTTTGTTTACCGCCAATATATTGACAATATAAGATGATTCACAGAATGAAATTGATAAAAATTGAAACACATAACTTAAGATACAAGTTGTGCCTTATGTCGTAAAAGGTAAATCGTAGGTGTTTATAGAGTTGTTTTTTGCCAAAACTTTTAGCTCTTTGTCTCCCCTAATAAATTGACAATATAAGATGATTCACATAATGAAATTGATAAAAATTGAAATTCATAACTTACGCTCCAAGTTGTGCCTTGTGTCGTAAATGGTAAATCGTAGGTGTTTGTAGTGTTGTTTGTTGCCCAAACTATTAACTCAGAGTTGTGGTATTTGTCGTAAATGGTAAATCGTAGGTGTTTGAAGTGTTGTTTTTTGCCCAAACTCTTAGGTCTTTGTTTGCCCCCAATATTTTGACAATATAAGATGATTCACAAATAGAAATTGACAAAATTTGATACTCATAACTTTCGCTCAAAGTTGTGCATTATGTGTCGTAAATGGTTAATCGAAGGTGTTTTTAGTGTTGTTTGTCATCCAAACTCTTAGCACTTTGTTTCCCCCCAATATTATAACAATATATGATTATTCATGGAACGAAATTTACAAAATTTGAAACGCATATTATGATTCACGAAAAGAAATTGACAAAATTTGAAACTCATAACTTTCCCTCAAAGTTGTGCCTTGTGTCGTAAATGGTAAAACGTAGGTGTTTTAGTGTTGTTTTTCACCAAAACTCTTAGCACTTTGTTTCCCCCCAATAAATTGACATTATAAAATGATTCACAAAAAGAAATTGACAAAATTTGAAAATCATAACTTTCGCTTAAAGTTATGCCTTGTGTCGTAAATGGTAAAAGCGAAGGTGTTTGTAGTGTTGTTTGTCGACCAAACTCTTATCTCAAAGTTGTGCTATTTGTTGTAAATGGTAAATCGTAGATGTTTGGTGTGTTTGTTTTTTCCCAAACTCTTAGGTCTTTGTTTCCACCCAATATTTTGACAATATATGATGATTTACGAAAAGAAATTGACAAAATTTGATACTCTTAACTTTTACTCAAAGTTGTGCCTTGTGTGTCGTAAATGGTAAATCGTAGGTGTTTTTAGCGTCGTTTGTCACCCAAACTCTTAGCAATTTGTTTCCCCCCAATATTTTAGCAATATAAGATTATTCACGGAATGAAATTTACAAAAAATGATACTCATAACGTTCGCTCAAAGTTGTGCCTTGTGTCGTAAATGGTAAAACGTAGGTGTTTATAGTGTTGTTTGTTCCCAAAACTTTTATCTCTTTGTCTCCCCCAATATATTGACAATATAAGATGATTCACATAATGAAATTGATAAAAATTGAAACTCATAACTTACTGTCCAAGTTGTGCCTTGTGTGTGGTAAATGGTGAATCGAAGGTGTTTGTAGTGTTGTTTGTTGACCAAACTCTTAGCTCAATGTTAGGCTATTTGTTGTAAATGGTAAATCGTAGATGTTTGGTGTGTTTGTTTTTGCCCAAACTCTTAGGTCTTTGTTTCCCCCCAATATTTTGACAATATAAGATGATTTAAGGAAAGAAATTGAAAAAATTTGATACTCTTAACTTTCACTCAAAGTTGTACATTGTGTGTCGTAAATGGTAAATCGTTGGTGTTTTAAGCGTCGTTTGTCACCCAAACTCTTAGGAATTTGTTTCTCCCCAATACTTTAGCAATATTAGATTATTAACGGAATGAAATTTACAAAATTTGATAATCATAACTTACGCTCAAAGTTGTGCCTTGTGTCGTAAATGGTAAAACATAGGTGTTTATAGTGTTGTTTGTTGCCAAAACTTTTAGCTCTTTGTTTACCGCCAATATATTGACAATATAAGATGATTCACAGAATGAAATTGATAAAAAATGAAACACATAACTTAAGTTACAAGTTGTGCCTTATGTCGTAAAAGGTAAATCGTAGGTGTTTATAGTGTTGTTTTTTGCCAAAACTTTTAGCTCTTTGTCTCCCCTAATAAATTGACAATATAAGATGTTTCACATAATGAAATTGATAAAAATTGAAATTCATAACTTACGCTCCAAGTTGTGCGTTGTGTCGTAAATGGTAAATCGTAGGTGTTTGTAGTGTTGTTTGTTGCCCAAACTATTAACTCAGAGTTGTGGTATTTGTCGTAAATGGTAAATCGTAGGTGTTTGAAGTGTTGTTTTTTGCCCAAACTCTTAGGTCTTTGTTTGCCCCCAATATTTTGACAATATAAGATGATTCACAAATAGAAATTGACAAAATTTGATACTCATAACTTTCGCTCAAAGTTGTGCATTATGTGTCGTAAATGGTTAATCGAAGGTGTTTTTAGTGTTGTTTGTCATCCAAACTCTTAGCACTTTGTTTCCCCCCAATATTATAACAATATATGATTATTCACGGAACGAAATTTACAAAATTTGAAACGCATATTATGATTCACGAAAAGAAATTGACAAAATTTGAAACTCATAACTTTCCCTCAAAGTTGTGCCTTGTGTCGTAAATGGTAAAACGTAGGTGTTTTAGTGTTGTTTTTCACCAAAACTCTTAGCACTTTGTTTCCCCCCAATAAATTGACATTATAAAATGATTCACAGAAAGAAATTGACAAAATTTGAAAATCATAACTTTCGCTTAAAGTTATGCCTTGTGTCGTAAATGGTAAAAGCGAAAGTGTTTGTAGTGTTGTTTGTCGACCAAACTCTTATCTCAAAGTTGTGCTATTTGTTGTAAATGGTAAATCGTAGATGTTTGGTGTGTTTGTTTTTTCCCAAACTCTTAGGTCTTTGTTTCCACCCAATATTTTGACAATATATGATGATTTACGAAAAGAAATTGACAAAATTTGATACTCTTAACTTTTACTCAAAGTTGTGCCTTGTGTGTCGTGAATGGTAAATCGTAGGTGTTTTTAGCGTCGTTTGTCACCCAAACTCTTAGCAATTTGTTTCCCCCCAATATTTTAACAATATAAGATTATTCACGGAATGAAATTTACAAAAATTGATACTCATAACGTTCGCTCAAAGTTGTGCCTTGTGTCGTAAATGGTAAAACGTAGGTGTTTATAGTGTTGTTTGTTCCCAAAACTTTTATCTCTTTGTCTCCCCCAATATATTGACAATATAAGATGATTCACATAATGAAATTGATAAAAATTGAAACTCATAACTTACGCTCCAAGTTGTGCCTTGTGTGTGGTAAATGGTAAATCGAAGGTGTTTGTAGTGTTGTTTATTGACCAAACTCTTAGCTCAATGTTGGGCTATTTGTTGTAAATGGTAAATCGTAGATGTTTGGTGTGTTTGTTTTTGCCCAAACTCTTAGGTCTTTGTTTCCCCCCAATATTTTGACAATATAAGATGATTTAAGGAAAGAAATTGAAAAAATTTGATACTCTTAACTTTCACTCAAAGTTGTACATTGTGTGTCGTAAATGGTAAATCGTTGGTGTTTTAAGCGTCGTTTGTCACCCAAACTCTTAGGAATTTGTTTATCCCCAATACTTTAGCAATATTAGATTATTAACGGAATGAAATTTACAAAATTTGATAATCATAACTTACGCTCAAAGTTGTGCCTTGTGTCGTAAATGGTAAAACATAGGTGTTTATAGTGTTGTTTGTTGCCAAAACTTTTAGCTCTTTGTTTACCGCCAATATATTGACAATATAAGATGATTCACATAATGAAATTGATAAAAATTGAAACACATAACTTAAGATACGAGTTGTGCCTTATGTCGTAAAAGGTAAATCGTAGGTGTTTATAGTGTTGTTTTTTGCCAAAACTTTTAGCTCTTTGTTTCCCCTAATAAATTGACAAT